>PVIJ01004033.1:0-123983 GCA_004024925.1 Scalopus aquaticus | reverse complement strand
ATATATATATATATATATATATATATATATATATATATATATATATATATATATCTTTTAAAAGATCCCAAAATCAAATGGCTAACATTAGGAGTTAATGAATGTTACATCACTGAAAGTATTCAAGAAAGCCTTGAATGATACTGAGGTTCTGCATTATTAAGATAAGCTTTTCTTCTATCTAGAACTAGTTAATGACCTTTTATCAACACCTCATTTTGTTCCCTGTGTTCACTATTTTTTTCACTTCTTTGAATCTAGCTTGAATTTCTAACAGATCTGAAACCTAAATACTTCATCTCCTCTATCATAAAACAGTACTACTATTTGCTGTGAGTCTGATACAAGTTATAGTCAACATGTGATTCTGCATGAGATTAAACAAGTACCAAATTAAATCATTGGTTCCATCATCCTCTCTACTCACCATCCCCTCCATTGTCAGGTCTCACAATATAATGTGATCAAGCCTAATTATACTTGAATTTAAGTATATAAGCACATTTTAAAATCTGTATTAACTACACATTTTTTAATTAGAGAAATTTCTTAGAGGTGACATAGTAGAAAAAAGGATGGATTTTGTAATCTAGCATTGTCACTTTTAATGTGTATGCAGACTTGAAAAAGTTAATCTCTTATTCCCCCTTTACCTCATAAGATTAAATCAGGGCATTGTCTACATCTACATTCAGATGTAAGTACATTTCTCCAAGGACATTCTCTCTGTTAGCCATTGTACTAACAGTCTCCGTATTTTGGTATTATTAAAAGACCTTTTAACTTGACTAGGTTCTGTTAGAGAGTAATACCCAAGTTTTGGGGGAATATGCAAGAACAAAATCAACTTGAAATAAGAATCACAGAATGTTAACACTATCTTTTAATTCAACCATTTTATGAGTAGGAAACTAACAATTATTTACCTTATGTCAAACTACTTCCTATTAATGCTGGGACCAAAACTTCATAGCTTCTTGCTTTCTAATTCCAAAGCTGATGTCCCTTTTACTACATATGTGTCTATATCTTCCATTGAAATTCATTTACATTAACATGAGAGACTAACAGGTGGTGAGAAATTTACTTCAAGAAATATTTTTAATAATCATTCGTTGCTATTTCAAACAAAATGCAAAGCATTTAGAAGTGTTTTTTTTTTTAAATACTGGACTAGGTGATATTTAAGATTCCTTCCTGTTATGATACCATTATAAGTATCTAGAAATACTAAGTAGTATTCTCAATAATAACTATATACTCAATATACTAAATAAATTTTATAGATGGAAAGCAATAAAAATGCTAGAAAAACTAGTAACCAGATAGAAAATTTATTTTAAATTTTAAATGCTCATAGTAATAAGTATTTAACATTCACAATGAAGCATGGTAAGACAACTAATTTCTTTATATCAGCAACTTGGAAATGCTTTAGTACAACTAAGTATTTTAAAGTTAAGATGAAATGGAAAGAAAACTTAGTTTTCTATGACAACATCTACAAGTATATGAGTTGCAATAAAAAGAAAAAAAATTTCTATGTTGTTAGATCACTCATACTTCCATATTTATTCTTACCTAATTCTTCTAGTTGCAAACATCTAAGCCTATCCAAAATGTGAATTTTAATGAGAAGAGGTGATGATACCTTACTGATTTTTTCACCTATGTATTTTAGCTATTGAAGTGTGCAGGGTCAGTCTGTTATTGAAAAACTTCAGTGTGTCAATTTTTGAAAGTTTATAAACATTTCCCAATATGTTTTAAATTCCCTTCTAGTCCTAGAATACTGAAACCCTCCTTCTGATAGTTCTTTTTAGAATCTTTTAGTAAAAGTACATATATGAAATTGCAACTTCAACAGCAGTCACAGGGCTTCTGGAAGAATATTGATCATGAGAAGAAATTACAAATAACAGTGGTTTTAATGTTCTTGTTTAGTGTTCTTGTTTAGTTCTAAACAGAATTTCATCAAGATTTGACTATGATTCTCCTGATAATATTGCCGCAGACAATGATGTACATCAAATACATTAGTATCATTCTGAATATTACATTTTTAATCTCAATTTTAACTGGTAGAAAAATATGCAAAGAAAGGTCTAGCTTCTTTTTCTGTGCTGCTGCTAACTCTCCACAGGAAATGAGATCTTGCTATGTGACCTCAGATCTTACCTTCTTTGAGGTGCCTGAGGTTATTACTATTCTAAGAGGCAATGGTGACCTGTTTTCAGAAACTGAGGGGCTGACATAGCCAGTCTTCCTTGGGAATGTGATAAAGCAGCCTCACCTCAAAAATAACAAAAACAGTATTTCATTAAGGATAAAACAGAAATTGTGAAATCTTTTGATAAGTTTGGTTATCAATAAGAAAAACATGAAGATAATCACAGGGTTCAGAAGAGAAGCAAGCTAATTGAAGACAGGAAATAAATGTTTAAAAAACAGAAGGCTAGATGGCAGTGGCTTCTTCAGATACTCTAAGATTAGAAGAAAGTTGCTAAATGCAGAACTTAAAAAATGAAAAGTACATAAGAATTTAGATTAAGACAGAATTTTCTGACATTTGTTCTCTCAACTTAGACCATTTGCTTTAGTTTTGAGGCAGAGGTTTCATTCACAGAACTTGTCAAGCTCTGGAATTGCTGAAAAATTTATTACATTTAATTATTCCTATACACCCTCATCCGTGTGTCTTAGGAGCCCTAGTAAAGAGTTAATTCTATGTAAAGGTTAAGCTTGAGCGGTACCAAGTAGGATAATTGGATCTTGTTTGCTTAACTTCCTCAGATCTTATACTGCCTGTAGCCTTCTTGAAAAGTAAGACTTATTAACCTGCAGTTGGAAAAAGGTTCATTGTGAAGATCTGGGATCCAAAGTTAAGTATTTCAACGATTAAACTGAAGTTTCTTTCAGGGAATGTAGATACTAACAATTGTCTTTATGCCAACAGGAAAAGAAAGAAAATAATGATCCTGAAGTAAATAAAGAAATCTACTCTCTCAAAATTTGAAAGATATTGAAGTACAGTGTCTTCCTAGCATCTTTTTAAGTTATTAAAAAAAAAAAGAATAGGGTCTTCCTCTCATTAAACTTGATTTGCAGAGAAAAACCCAACAACCTGATTTGCCCCTTGCTTGGATAATAGTTACCTATCACACAAAGGAATGTAGTACTTCGAAGGAACATATCCAGTTAATACTGGAAATCCAAGGAAGAGAAGTCAAGAATTCTATAATTAGATGTTTCCACATTCATCAGGAACACAACTGAATGTAAGAGTATATTCCTTTGGGACTTGCAAACCAAGTAATAAATGTTTATATATTTTGCAAAGAACATTTTGATTCTTCAAAATGTAGGTCGAAACAGTCCAAGTTTAATATGCTAGAAGTGTGGTTTGGAAAAAAATAATCAAATATTTTATGTATTTTTTTTTAAAAGGTGGAGGGAGCAACGGGAAGAATTGAGAGCAGCACGCAGCTCTAGAAACGGTACCTGTCCCAAAGTGGGTCTGCACGCGACTGTCGCCTTGCACAGCGCTCCTGGAAAGCTCATCTACCAATCCCCGGGCGGGCCAAGGGTGGCACACTCCCAACGAGGGAAAGAGAACAGAAAGGATTCTGTTCGCGGAAGTCCTGGAGCTAGGGGACGGTCCTGATGGGGAAAAGTGGTGTCTCGGGGCTGCAAGCTTTTCCGTTTCCTCTGGTCCTACTCAGTCAGCTTCAGCTTTGGGGCAAATAGAGTTGGGGTCATCTAGGGTGCAGAGGCCTCAAGTTGTCGCAAGATCCACCAGGATCCAAGCAGCAAGTTTCCACCGTCATGCCAGTTGCAGGCTCCTGCCCCAAGCGCGTCGCATCCACAACAAACTCCGCCCGACTCATCCCTTTTCGCTCCGATCCTGCCGCACTCGGGGCGGAGCCGGCTGGGTCCGGAGCCGGGATCCCGAGTCTGGACCGTTACCCCGCTAGCTGACGGCGTGGGGGCTGTCGGGGGAGGGGAAGCCGTGGCCGGGGGCGGAGCGGGCCACCCCACCGGCTGCCCCGCGCGCCTGCCCGCCCGCAGGGTGGGAATTGGCGGCGGGGCCTCCCCGGGCGCGCCCCGGCGCACGCCGCCGGCTCCCGGGCTTCCTCGCGGGTCCTCCCGGCCGGCCGCGCGGGTGCGTCTCCCACGCCGCCCGGCGCCGTTTCCCGGGAGACTCCCGCCGCTGGGGCGCTGGCTCGCTCTTCCTGCCGGCTGGCCAATCCCCGATTGGAGTTCAGGATTCCCGCCGCGCCGCCGGCACTGCGCCCACTCTCTCTCCCGGGGCTTTTTTAGACTTTACTTCGGTGCGGCTGCACGGATCCTGAGCTTTCACCTCGGGCGCCCCTCCGAGGGGACGTGACCCGCGTCCCGGGCGCAAGCTGCGAGCCTCCGCCGTCCCTGCCGGGGCTCGCCGGCCCCTCGCCCACTCGAGACGCCCCCAGGCGGGGCGGGGCGGGAGCGCCCGGGTCGGCAGCGGGCGGGGCCGGGCGGGCGTCGCCTCCCGCACGGGGGAGCCCTAGGGCTACCCCACGGCAGCGGCTGCTGGCCTCGGGGCAGCTCCCGGGCTGGCCCGCGGAGAAACCGCAGGCGGGCGATGGAGACTGGGAGACACGGGGCGCGAGGAGGCGGGGTGGGGGAGGCGGGGAAAGCGCGGGGGCGGAGGCTGGCAGGGGGCGCTGGAGGCCGGAGCCGCCCGAGCGCTCCTCGCGCCCGAGGGTGCTGGAGGCTCTGAAGCGGCGGCGGCACCGCGAGCCTCCGGGGCCCGGGCGGCGGCGGGGGGTGGGGGCGCTGCCGCCGCCTGGGGCGTCGCCGGCTCGGCCCCTTTGTTCTCGCGCGCTCCCCCTCGCCGCCCACTCCCCTGCTGTCGCGCGGCGGCGGCGGCTCCTCCCGCCCGAGGCAGTCGGGCTGGGCGCCGGGGGCGGGAGGGGGCGGGGGGAGCGCGCCAGCCGCCTGGAGTGGGGGGCGATGGCGAAGCTCCGGGTGGCTTACGAGTACACGGAAGCCGAGGACAAGAGCATCCGGCTCGGCTTGTTTCTCATCATCTCCGGCGTCGTGTCGCTCTTTATCTTCGGCTTCTGCTGGCTCAGTCCCGCGCTGCAGGATCTGCAAGCCACGGCGGCCAACTGCACGGTGCTGTCGGTGCAGCAGATCGGGGAGGTGTTCGAGTGCACCTTCACCTGTGGCGCCGACTGCCGGGGCACCTCGCAGTACCCCTGCGTCCAGGTCTACGTGAACAACTCCGAGTCCAACTCCAGGGCGCTGCTGCACAGCGACGAGCACCAGCTCCTGACCAACCCCAAGGTAAGGACGCCCCGCGAGGATGCCTCGGCCCTGCGGAGGTCTGGAGGTTTGGAGAGCGTCAGAGTTAGATCTGGCGGGGGAGGGCGCGACATCCCAAGCTGTACTCAAGCCTGGAGTTGGCACAGCCAGGACCCCCGCGCTCTGATCTCTCCAGAGATGTTTGTGTGCCCCGAGGCTTTCGTTACACGCCTCTCTTGTCTGCTTTCACATCTTGAGGCCATCGCCCAGGTCACGGCTGGCCCCAGCAGGGCGGGTTTTGGGGGAAATGCAAAGAGCCGAAAGTTAACTTTTCCTTCTGTTAAAGCCAGTGGGTAGCGGGGGTCCACCTACTCCCCATTAGCCTCATGGAGAGCTCGTCTTAGGAGGTCATTTGGCTCTTTTAGCCCCTTGAAGGGTGATAATTCCTTGCCTTTTCAACTTAGAGTCCAACGATGAGTTTTTGAGGTTCGACAGGCGACAATCATGCGAAATTCTGTGTCGGTTATTTTGGGATGTACCGAGGGCTCCTAGTATTCATGAATAGATTCTCAAAAGGGTCTACGAGGAGTCTAACTCTGTGTGTCTACGGACTATCAGGAACCATCTGGAGAACGGTAAAACACTGAATAGACCACCCTTTGTGAAATGTACGAATATTCTTTCCCTGGCAACTTTTTTTTCGTTCTCACGAGCCAAAAAAGACACACACACACACACACACCACACACACACACACACACACACACACACACACACACACACACACACTAAAACCTGGTTAGGGCTCGAGGGATGGAGCGCAAAGAGAGGGAGACTCAGAAAAATTGTTCCCAGTAGAGGAAAAACTTATAAAAAGCAGTGTCCTCGGTCTGTGAACTAATTCAGCTTTGTGGTGCACCTGGTTCTGCAAGGATTTTCTCTTCTTTTCTTGGTCTTTTTTACTGTCCTTGTTGCTTTACTCTCAAAGTAAAGGTGTGTGTCTTCATTAAAGTTACTGACATTTTTCCTTTTCGTAAGGACTGTGTGTGAAGATCAAGCAGGGAAATAATCTGGAAGGAAAGGAACCTTGTATACACAGAAAAAATGGGACAAGTTTATATGCTCAATGCTCAGGGATTTCAAAAGAAATCTAGGGGGGGGGGCCCTCCCTGGTGGCCCTCCCTGGTGGCGCAGCGGTTAAGCGTACTGCGCTGTGGCGCTGTCGGCATGGCGACACGAGTTCAACGCCTGGCCAGGGAGATTCCCACATGGCAGGCAGACCACTCCTGCCTCGCTGCTCCCCTCAGCAGTGTTTCTGTCGATCAGCCTATTCTGCTACCCACTCTGTCTTTGGTGAACCCTCTCACTGCCCCACGCCTCTCACCTGTACCCAGCTTGTATGTATAAATAAATAAATCTAAAAAAAAAAAAACCTATGGGGTTTCAAAGCATCACTTTCTTCAGGATTAAACAATTATTATAAAAGAAAATGGTCAAACAGTAAATATGACTTTAGAAATTGTATGATAAACCATTATTTAGTAGGTGTTACAGTTGATGAAACATTATGAATTTAAGATAATTTGTCAGGCACTAATAAAACATACAGACATACCAGTAAATGGCTAATATCTAAACAAAATATTGAAAAATTTGAATTTACTACAAAAAAGCTATTTCATAATTTCCAGGCAATTTTGAAGAATGGCAGTTAAAATAGCTCGTGATCTTTAGGACATAGATTTATAAATCACTTGGAAACAGTCATCAAGTTTTATGCAATACTAAGATTCTCTTTCTCATTGTTGCAAATAATTCTTCTAGTGCCAGTTCAGATCCTAGCAACAATGGTTTTGCAGAGGTATCCAAAGAATTAAGATTTTACAAAGTGTTCAGGGTATTAATGGAACTGGAGAAAGATATATTTATGTTAAAGAAAAGTGGTGAACAACATCCCCTCAACTTAGTTAAGGTTTCCTCATCTAATCAGTATATATCTCTATCAAATCATGACTCTTGTGGCATTTATGGAAAGTAAGTTCGCAGTTACTTTTCTACTTTTGGACCATTGATGCTCAGTTTTGAAGTTCTTGTAAGCAGTTAGTGACAGAAAAATTCAACATAACCAAAATAAAGTGCCAGAGTCCAGTAAATAAGCAGAACTTTTCCAGTGTCATCTCACTCGGCAAACTCCATTGCTTATACCTGTTGCATCCTGAGTGCCTAGAGCTTTCTTTACCTTACCTTACCACTTGATTGAAAGCCTAGCTCCCCACCCATCCTCTCTGGAGAATATATAGATTCCTGACAGTATCATGGATCCTAATCTTCAAACTTCTTAATGTCCCACTACCACAAGAATCACACTCAGATAACAAAGACTGCCCTCCTCCCTTGAGTCTGCTGCATTAAGGTGAACACTAGGATAGAGGAAAGAATATTGCCATATTTCTTAGGCCATAGAAGGCTAAAGAAGATAGCGTCAATAATTTTGATACTTGACAATTTCTTTTTGTCCTATTCAACTTATTTGTGGTTTGAATCACATCCTTAAAGGCTAAACTAATCACTGTATCCAGTCATGTAATAGAGAATAGTATTCATGTCAGCAATTATCCGCAGGACAATGTACCACTCTGTGAATTAACCATAGCAAAATATTGGGGTCCACTTCCCCTTGCTGCTATTCCCTTCACCACATTTTGTCTTTGTGACTCACAGTTGTGCCTGCTAAGAGCAATAGCTCACCACTCTGTCTGCCCATTAGATTCATCCAGGAAACTTTAAAAAGAAATTCTGATGCCTGTGTCCAGGCCTCAGAGATAGGAACTTGGACTTGGGTTAATCCTGGGCATTGTTGGTGTTTTTTTGTTTTTGTTTTTGTTATTTTAAATTTCTACAAGTAATTCTAACAGAGAGAAAGCGTAGAAATAAGTGGCTTAGGAAATGCATTCATCTTTTATTCAAGAAAAGCGAAATCAGAACCAAGAGGACTCATTGTAATTTATATTTGTGTTTGTATTTATATTTGTGTTACCAATCCAGCTGAATACAGAGAGCTAGTATAAAGCAGGGATTCGAGGGACTTCTGAAGGAAAAGAAGAAAATCATTTCATATTAGTGTGGAAATGGTTAACTTACATAAACTTATGCAGTGCCAGACATTTGCTTTTTGTATTGATACATTGAATGACAAAAAAAAAGGTGTATTTTTAAAACTGACCTCTTGCATGTGGTTCAAGATAGAGTGACTATGTTGATTTTGAGATGTTTTTCTTTTTCTTTATTTCTTGTATCATTCCAATTTTTGGTATTTGCTGCTAAAGTGAGCACTTGAGGCATTTTTCTATCTCATATAAAAAAACTAGAAACAAAGGACAAAAATATTTCTCTAGGAAATCAGTACTATAAAAGTGAGAGAAATGCATTGAAGAGAAGAAGAAAAACAGGTGGAACCAGAAGAGGCTTTAGGCTTTAAGTGGACCACTTGAAACTAGTTTATAGGACTTCGTGGCTTAGTCACTTTCTTGGTATTTTTCACATTGTACTAATGTCCCCTTCTCTCTCCCACCTCCAACTCCTCTTGTAGGTGGTATAATCTGGTGGGGTTAATTTCTGCACTCCATCCTTTAGAATAAATGTTAAGTGTGATACACTTTGTGCCCTTGGGAGGTACGTCATATCAAAACAAAGTAAAAAGGCTAATTTGTAATGCTTTACTTTGCTACCATCTTTACTTTCCATGAAAAAGTGGTTTATTATGGTTGTTTTCTCACTGATGATTATATTAAATAATTTTTGGTATGCACAGAAAACTCAATTCTGCCAATTCTTCTTCAGTATCTATTAGGATCAAATAAATAGACAAGAAACAACAGGATGCGGAAAGTTTATTCATGTGCATATATTTATTAAATGCCTACTCTGTGTTCTGCATACTTTCAGGTTCTGAGACTAGAATTGAGATCAAAATAAAACCTCTGCCCTTGTTGTGTTTACATCTTCAAGAGGGTGACAGACAAATACATTTACAATGTAATGTGTCTGAAGAACATTAGAACAGCATAAGGGTAGAGGCAGTGATTGAGGAAGCAAAGGGTTGCTCTTTGCATGGGTAGTAAGGGAGAAAGCTGTGGGGACATTTCTACAGAAACTCAGAGAACATGAGGGGAGCAGCGGAGCCTAAAGGACATGAAGGAATGAATCACATGTCTGTCTGCAGAGTGTGCCACAGCCTGAGGGAAGAGCAAGTGCAAAGGCCCTGAGACAGCTGACTGCCAGGCCTGAGTGAGGAGCAGTGAGGGTGACCATGAGGTGGAACCACAGTGAACAAAGCAGGAATGAGGTGAGAGATGAGGTTAGGGCTCCAGAGAACACGATAAGGACTTTGTGTTCCATTCTACAGAGGATGATTAACTGTCTGAATTTAGGTAGAACTGAGATGTAATCAGATTCAGACATTTAAAATGTAGATGATGCCTCTGGCTGCTGAGTTGAGAGTAGAATGTGTGTGTATGTGTGTGAGAGCCCATGTTTGCATGTGGAAACGTGTTTGCTTGTGCAGGGTGAGAGATGCAGAGCTAAGATTGGAAACTGGCAGTCTCTAAGGTGAGCGGAGCCTAGATCAGAAGGTAGCATCGGAAAAGGGTGCTGATGGATTGGCTGTGAGTGACGGGAAGGGGACGGAGGATGACTCCAAGGGGTGTGGAAAGCACCACTGGATGATGATTTTACTTGATGGGAAAACTAGAGGAGTTTTGGAGTTTGTGTGTATATCTCACACAATTGAAGTGAATATGAAGCCATGAGTTTCTGCCCTCAAAGAAATCATTACCTGACACAGGAGATGAGACACAAATAGCTATCAAATAAGCCAAAAAGATTCTGTAGAGAGGCACAATCTATGAACATCTAGAGGGAAAAAAGTATAGGGAAAGCTGCTTGGAGAAGGAAACACTTGCCATGAAATTTTGAGAATGAATAGTATTTTTACCTTGCTGGGAAGGACAAGTGGGAAGGAATGAAAAGACTATCAGGGAAGAGAAAATGCCCGGATCAGAGCTTTGGAGCTGTGCAAGAGTGATTTGTGGTCCCCCATTCTCAGCAGTTAGACTGTGTGCTGCAACACAGGGCACAAAGAGCAGAGTCTTGGGGGTGAGGCAGGAGAGAAAATGGGGGCCAGTGAAGTCGAAGTCTTTGATAGTTGTGGTGGGAAGGATAATACCCCCATCCCTGGCCACACCCCAAGAAGTCCTTATCCCAATTCCCAGAACCTGTCAATATCTTGTTAGTTGGCAAAGAGGAGTTGAAGTTGCTACTCAGTTAGCATTAACTTGGGGAGATTATCCTGGTCTGCTCAGTATCATCGCAAAGCCCCCCATAAGTCTGAAGAAGGAGATCAGAGTGATGTAGTCTAATAAGGACTCAGGCCTTTGCTAGCTTCGAATATAAAAGGGTGCAGCAGTCAAGGAATACAGAAAGCTTCCTCTCCAAGAAAGTGGATTCTCCCTTAGAGGCACTAGAAAGGAATATAGTCCAGCTGGTGCTTTGATTTTTAGCTCAGGGAGACCCATTTTGGGATTCTGACTTCCAGAGTTGTAAGGTAGTGAGTTTGTGTTTTAAGCCATTAAGTTTGTGGTGTAGCAGCAATAAGAAACTAATACAAAAGCCAAATAAGGTTTCTGTGTTGATAACTAATATGACTAGATATTTAGAGACTTGGTCAGAACATATTAACATCCATCTATATATTATAGCTCTCTAGCAACAGTTTAACCTGCAGGCTGCTAGGATCTTTCTGTCTCAGATTACTTTTCATCATCCACCATTAATCTTTTGTGCGCATCTTTAATGAAGATCCTTTTTATTTGTAAGCTATACAACAATTATGTATCTAAAACACTAATCAGAATTTTTTTTTTTACTTTTTTAATGCTATCCAATATATTTTAGTTATAGTTTGAGGAAAATGCCTTTATTTTATCATAAAGTTGTCTTAGAGTTACAAGGCTTATTATAAATTGTTGACATATATTGTTTATCTAGAGTGCTTTTGGCCCTCATTCATGAAGTTTTATTTACGTTCGATTGATTTTTTTTTTTTTTTTTAGTTTTTAGCAGGATTTTATATGCAGTTTAATTAATAGATTAATAGTATTTATTTATTACAATCAACCATACTTACAGTAAAATACTGGACAGAATGATTTTTATTATTGCATAGTTGTCATGGTGTGCCTTAGGGATTCTCTAAGGTACATAAATTAGTGTGTAAATATTTGTACTTTTGAATTGTAGTGGTATCTTCTTTTCTTTTAAAATAACAAGAGTTATAATTGAAAATCATGCGTTTATAAAATTATTTTGTGACTATTTTTAAATTAACAAATTCAAATTCATTCAAGTGTTTGCTTAGCTCAGCATCAGAACCCAGAAGATTGGGCCACTAGAAGTTCTCTGTATAAACAAGCATGTTTGAAAGACTATACATTCATTTAATTCTTCTTTAACATTCATCTAATTGATGCAATGGACCAAGTGGACTTTGAAACCTTATCCAAGGTCCAGTTTACTAGTTATGGTCTATGTTGAGGCAATATATATTGATCCTGTATTTCACTAGAGAAAATTAAAGTTCTAAATCATAGAATTTTAATCTTGTTTTTTCCCTTTGTAATACATACATTGTATAATTGTCTTTAACAATACAACTTTATTTTAGAATAATTCTAAGGAATGGAAAACCAAATGGTAATACTGCTTAGTGAGAACTACATCCTCAAAATGCAACAAAATTTATCTTTCCCCAAAACTTGCTTCTATCCTGGATTATTGTATTTCTATCTATGGTGTCTTCATTCTTTCATTCTCCTATAACAGGAGATTATTTCAATTTCTCTTCAGTGGTCTCCTATATCTATAGTCCACTTTGTCTTTCAAATCAGTGGTTCTCAAAGTGTGATCAGTGAACTAGCAGAATCAGCATCATCTGTGGACTTGGAGAGATGTGCTTTCTCAAGTCCTATCCTAGACCCACTGAATCAGAAACTTCACCCCATTTTTGATTTAGTAGTTTTTTGTTAAAGTCAAGAATTTATACAGTAAAAAACAACAAAACAAAACTGTAGCTACCAAGCTCTGTTAGGTGGAGAAAAATAAAATAATATAAAGCAAACAATTCTAAAGAAGTCAAGAAAAGAGTACAATACAAAAGAAAGGTGGACAGGTGGAATAAATAAAAAATAAGATAGCAAATTAAACCCAAATGTATAAATAATTGTATTAAATATAAATGGGCTAACTCTTCCAATGAAAGAGTAGAAAACACAAAACCAAAAATGTGCTGTTTTCAAGAGTTACACATAGAACATAAAAATACAGAAAGGTTTAAAGATAGTAGATCGGCAAATATGTATCATATAAATATCTACCAAAAAAGAAAAAAGAAAAAAAAGGAAAATTGGAATACCTTTAATATAAGAAACACAATAAATTTTGAGGTAGAAGTTTATTACTAGAGATAGAGACTTTTCATAATTATAAAAAAATCTAACAGAAAATATCAGTTCTATAGGGATGTATCTAAAAATATGATCTCAAAATACATAAAACTAAAAAAATTAAAATAACTCAAAGAAGAAATATAAAATAATGTGCCCCAAGGCAGCATTCCTCAATGGAATGAATAATGAATAAATGGTACTTGGACATTTAATTTAAGATAAAAAAAATTGAATTTGATACATACTTCATACCCATAATAGCAAATTCCAAATAGAATAAAACCTAAATGTGAAAAGAAAACTATAAAACTTTAAAAAGATCGCATAGGAAAATATCTTTATGAAATAAACTAAGAAATAGTTTCTTAAATGAGGCCTAAACAACTCACTATAAGAAGAAAAGATTGATAATTTGAGCACATTAAAATTATGTCTATATATTGAATTTTTCGTAAAGTGAAAATGTAAACTACAAATTAGTAGAAAATAATGGCAAATTTAGTAATCAATGAATGAGTAGCAAGAATTTATGAAAATGTCTCTTAAGTCTTTTAGAAAATCACTTATAAAGGATGTATATAAGTTATTCATGAAAGAAACTCCTACGATCAATAACTGTTAAAAGTTTTTCAATTCCAATAATATCAGGGAAGTTCAAATGACAATGATGGAGGCCCATTTCACAGCCATCAAATTCACAAAACTTTATATGTTTCATAAAACCAAGTGTTGGTGAGGATTTGGAAAATGGTAAATCTTACTCATTCCTGGAAAATTACTCATTGATTAGAAAAATAATCAAACATACTAAAAAATGAACTGCAGAGCTGACACAATCCAACAATTTCACTTCAAGGTGTTTACCCTAAACAATAGCTAACACATGTCCAAAGAAATGTCTGTGAGGATTTTCATAGGGAAATGCAGGGAGCCCAGAGTAGCCAAAATAATCTTGAAAAAAGAAAACAAAAGTAGAAGACTCGCATTTTCCAATTTTAAAACTTACAGAAGCTACAGTAATCAAGACAGTGTATTACTGGCATAAAAATAGACATACCAATCTATAAAATAGAATTGAGAGTCCAGAAATAAGCCCACACATGTGGGTTATTGGTTTTTGACAAGGTGTTAAGAGTATTCAACAGGAAAAGAACAATCTTTTTAAGCAGTCATACTGAAACAACTCTATATCCACATGCAAAAGAAAGAGGTTGAACTCTTACTCATACCATAGACAAAATTAACTCAAAATGGGTCAGAGACCTAGAAAATACAATAACTAAAACTATAAAACTCTTAGGAAAAAAATAGGTATAAATCTTTCTGACTTTGATTTGGCAATTTCTTCTATCTGTCTATCTATCTATTTATCTATCTATCTCTGTATAGAGAGATAGATAGATATGTATTTTTATTTATATCTTTTATATCGTGTATTCCCTGTAAAATTCCCACCACCAATTTAACCCACCGTAGTCCTTTGTGCTCTTCTCTCCCCTCCTGTTTTGATCCCTTTTCCTCCCCCTCCCTTGCAGAATGTCTCTTATTTATGGTTGCTTGCTAGTTTTGTTTATTATTACTATTATTATTGTTATTTTATCCCCTAGCCCCTTATTTGGTTCCCCTATATTCCTTCTATAAGTGAAATCATTCAATTTTTTCCCCCTCTGGCTTATTTCACTGAGCATGAGCCCATTTAGCTCCATCCATGTTTCTGTGAATGATATGCGTTTCTTTTTTGATTGTTGAATAGTATTCCATTGTGTATATATACCACATATTCTTGACCCAGTTATCTATTTTTGGGCATTTGGGTTGTTTCCATATCTTGCCTATTGTAAATAGTGCTGCAGTAAACATAGGGGTGCAGGTATCTTTTTGAATTAATGTTGTTGTGTCCTTTGGGTAGAGTCCTAGGAGTGGAATTGCTGGGTCATGTAGTAGCTCCATTTTTAGTGGTTTGAGGAACCTCCACATAGTTTGCATTCCCACCAGCAGTTTAGGAGAGTCCTTTTTCTCCACATCCTTGCCAACATTTGTTGTTGCCTGTTTTTTTAATGTGTGCTATTCTCACTGGTGTTAGGTGGTATTTCATTGTGGTTTTGATTTGCATTTCACTGATTATAAGTGATGTTGAACATTTTTTTCATGTACCTGTTGGCCATTTGCTTTTCCTCTTTGGAGAAGTATCTTTTTAGCTCTTCTGATTATGGCAATTTCTTAAATATCAATAGGACACAAAAAGCACAAGGCACCAAAGGGAAAGTAGATAATTGGACTTAAAGTTAAAAACATACGTGTTTCAAGTGAAACCACCAAGAAAGTGAAAAGATAACCACAGAATGAGAGTAAATATTTTGCCAACCATGTATCTGAAATGGGTCAAATATCCAGAATGTATAAGGAATTATTACAACTCAAAAACAACAAAGGCAAGGAACCCAATTAAAAAATAGGCAAAAGTTGTGAGTATGTGTAGTAGTGATCCAAACCCCCATAATAAATCTTTTTCTATATGCCCAGTAGATTGGGTGGGGGGCAGAGAGAGAGAGAGAGAGAGAGAGAGAGAGAGAAACAGATGATAGCTCGATAGACTCCATCCTTTTTATTCTAGGCTTGCAGTTTATTTCTTCAGTTTTTGTCCCTATTTTCATAGAGATCTTTCCTCCAGGGGCATCTTCTCAGTTGTGTGTCTTTGTATCTCCCTCTGATTTCTCTTCTAAAGATAGTCATTGGCCTAACCCTAAACATCAGTGACCTCATCTTATCTAACTATATCTGCGAACACTGTTTTCAGGTGAGATCACATTTTGCTACAGTAATACCAGTCCCAGTAATGCTATTTCTGACAGTTCATCCTAATGAAAAAAATTATGAAAATGTTGAAAGAGGTAGCTATAAATATATTACTTGCAGCATCATTTAAAACATCCGAAACAACCTAAATGTCCAGTAATACAGTGCTGGTTGAAGGAACCAACACAAGCATCCATTTCTATGATGAAATAGCATGTGTGGAAATTATATTGTAGATACATATTTTTGACATAAGAGGATCTTTATGACATCCTATTGACAAAAACGTAGGTTGTAAAAGTGTGGTTCCATATTTGACAAATGTGTTTGTATATTTTTTATATGTGTGCACAAAACAGTAATTTTCTTTTTGACTGCTCCAGCTACTAAAATTTCTCCTATGAAGATGATTTACTTTTTTAATGAGGAAAAAAATAGAAATGTTACTTAAAATTAAATGCTCCATGAACCACGTGGGAAAAGCCTGAATAATACAACTGAATGGATCAGCATATTTAAGATGCAGCTTCCTGCTAGAGCAAACCATGGCACGTAGTACTTGTATCCCTGCCTCCCCCTCCCAGCTGACATCAGCCTTTTGATGAAGGAATGGAAAGACCTCTTCCACATCTCCACTGCAGGGACAAGCTTCTGTGTCTCTAAGTGTCCGAAGAAGCAGTGTGCACACAGGAGGGATTTAAGTCCAGCATAATGGAAAAGGCTGCGGGATCCCCATTCTGGTGTTTGCATGTGCAGGGAGGTGTGTTCCTGTAGGCCAGTCATTTAGCCTCTTGGTCCTTAGTTTCTTCAGAATGAGGATTATGGCGAATGCATGTAATGTTCCAAGAAGGTATCATTGATATATACTTATGGAATAATTAAATATTGGCATTGGCCTTGGTAGTTACTGAGGTAGCAAGCAGGAAAATTTCATAGGTGAAGAAAGAGTTAAGGGACTTTGTCACCAACGTTACTTGTGATATTGCAGCAACAGAGCAGTTTCTGATCTCTCAAAGTCGTCTACCATCTCCATTCCTTAATCGTCAAAGCTGGTGAAAAATATCTACTTGGACAAATCACTACAGGTTATATTATTTTAAAATATTGGTATAATCATCAGAAGCTCTTGGAAGTCACACAGCATCACTCTTATTGTATCACAGACTCATCCATGTTCTAGGGAAGGGAAGATATAACCACACTCTCCATAGAGAATCCAGTGTCACGCAGGAACACGTAAAAGGATTTAAATATCGGTGCAGCCATCTTTGGAAAATACATCCTGCTGCAAATAGGAAGTATCCAGTTTTCAGCAATATCATCCATTAATCCTGGTTCTGATGGACTTGTCATGGACAGAGTTTCTTGGCTCCTTCAGGCAGAAATGATGTTTGTGATATTTATTAATATTGTATATACACATACTGAGTTTGTGTACCTTGTAATATACAATATAGTATACAAATAATGTCCTCAATGAGGCATATCTGAATGCATGCAGAATATTTAAGAAGGTTTTATTTCACTTTAGTGTTCTATTTGGTTATAAGAGGATTGTCCCTCCTCAAAGATTTAAAATGGTGATTATAAGCCAGTGAATGCATTTTTACATGTACTGTCATGTTTGTTGTAAGTATTCACTATTGAGCTCCAGTTTAAAAATAGGATTTGTTGTATTTTGGTTTGACCTCTGTATTCTTATTTTTGTAACTTTGAAACTGAATGAACTATTTTCGTTTGAAAGTAGGGTGTCACTCCAAACCTTCTCAGTTTTAATAACATCACCAAGTTAGCGGTCTGCTCAAATCCAGAAGTTAAATGAGTATTGTTAACTTATGAAAATGCAGGCATAGTATCAGCACTTGATGATGAATTCTAACTAAAGGAAAATTGGTGGGTATGTGGGAATATTCTGCAAGAGGTAGAGAGCAACTTTGCAGGGGAACATGTAAGGAGAGAGGAGCAGTTCTTCAATGAGTGGTAGTTCAGATAATTGGGGTCTGTCCAACATCACAAGCCCCCTGTCTCCCAAGCACATTAGATTACTCAGTCTTTCTGGACCTTCTGTCTATATGCAGACTTTGCACATTCTACTTCTTCTTGGAATGCCTCTTCCCAACTCATTCTCTGAGAAGCATATTCCTGGGCAACCTTGAAGACACAAATCAAATCATCTCTTCTGTGAAGTCTTCTCATACCTCCAAGCCAAAATATTCATGCCTTCTTTTATAATCATGAGGATGTGGGTGTGCTGCCATTTTGTGGATGTGCTCCCATTACTGTACTACATGCTTCTGCCAATGGAGGAGAGAAAAGGGCAGGGAGTAGAATCTCGTCTTTGCCCACTGTCCAGTCCTCAGCAAATCATGAATGGTTTGTTGCCTAAATACATATGTTTAAAAACTACTGTTCCAAGAGAAAGAGAGTTCTTAAAAATGTTGATTCCTAGTCTTATTGAATCAGACTCTCAAGAGGATGGATATTTTGGACAAACAATCCAAATTGTCTGAAACAAACTTTGTTGAATACTATTCTAGGATGGGTACTTCTCTGTACCTGCTCTCTGCAAAGAGTTCATTTTACCTTCTGTTCTTGGATAGTTTTGCTTTTCACGTTTTTTTTTCACTCTCAAGTTCTTCCATAGATTATTTTCGTTTAATTTTCATATATGGTATACATTCTAGAATTTAAATTTTCAGCTGACATACAGTTTCCTGTGTTTGCTTTAGCTTACATTTGTAGGAAAAGTGTGTGTGTGTGCAATTAATGGATGCTTGAGGCTTGTGAAACATTGCAGAGATAAATGACCCAGTGATGCTTTTTATTCCACCATGTTCTTCTAGTGGTATATCCAATTATCCAAAATGTCATTAAAATTACAAGTCATAGCTGAACCAGAGATGTCTTACAGAATTTCAGAAACAGGGGATGATGCTATAAAATTTGATTAGGTAATATTCCAGTATACAATGTTTTAAGAATTCATTTTCTAACTAGACCTACTTTAGAAACTATTTAATCAGCTAAAACCATTCTAGTATTGTGTTTTTCAATACTTTCCCTAAGTGGAGTCAGAAAAGAAACTGGAGGAAAAAGCCATTTCTTCTTTAACAGTTTTTAGATAATGCCTAACAGAACCTGGTCCCCAATGTTTAGTTAAACAGACCACGTGTTTTGTGCAATGTTTTTCTTAAATGACTCAGTAGAGGAAGAAAGTAAATTCTGCCCACTCTTCCCACATGACTGAAATGCAATCCTAAGACAGTTCTCGCAAAGAACCCACTCAAGAAGCGTTCTATTAAAATACTAATCCATTGTGGTAGGCTGAAAAAGATGCTGTTATAAGTCTTATAAACCCTAAAATAAGATAATGAAAAAATAAGTAATAAGTACATTATCAAATATTCCATGTCAATTAATGACAGTATCTTCCCTTAATAGACTTATGGGAAGTCTTTACATCAATATATTCACAATGGCCCACTCAATTCTATCAACTTTGCTTGTGAATGCAAAAGTTAAGCTTTTTTTCCCTGAAAAGATAGGAATTAAACAAATGTATTTAATCACATGCCTCTTTTTCTTCTGACTCCTTAAAGAAAGTGATTTCATGCAAGTTTAGTGAAGGTTATTCAGTAATAATGTTATTCAGCAATAATGATATTAGAAATTAGGAAATGCTGCCTTTGCGAATGAAAAACAAAAAAGGTCAGAACTGCATGAAGACATTTCTCCAAGGGAATGCTCATTGTCCTCCGTGATCAAAGACGTTGTGTCTGTATCACCTAAGGGGAATTACATCCATGGCACCAAAGATCAACCCTGGAGCCAAACTGAGATGAGAGGAAATAAGCAAAGACTTCCACTGAAGTTCTCTAAGAATACAGCAGGAAAATGAAGACTGCAATGCACAGCCCCAGCCCATCAGTCCTCAGGAGGACTGCACCTTCTCCACTCCCAAAGAGATATTACACTGACTCCCAAGAGAAGGAAGCAAAAGTCATGGCCTCTCTCTTATCCCAGATAAGGGCGCTCCAAAGGAGAAAATAGGGAACCCTATAGATAGAGACAGGGGAGGCAGTGCTGTAATAGTTGAGGACTCTCTGGAGTCTGCACCCCATTTACCATGGTAACTTAGGGAAGTTTTTCTTAAATGCTGTGTGCCTCAATTTTCTCATCTGTAAAGTGGAAGTAATTATAATACTTGCTCTTTCGCACTAAATGAGATTTGGATTAAGGAGATGCTTAGCATGTAGTCAATAACTGTCAACCACCGTTGTGACGATGATGATGATGTACATTATTATTTGTGCCTGTCCCCCAAACAAAAGATATTCATGGTGGAGTTTTATGAAACCTGGGAAACCATCAGGTTTTAACAACCTAGAAAGGAAAGAAGTCTCAGTGACGGAATTTCCAAATTCTTTTTTCTTGAACACTCCTTTGAATTATGTGTGTGTGTGTGTGTATGTGTGTGTGTTATTTAAAAATTCTAGCAATCTACACTGATCCACTAAGTAGAATTGGAAAGTAATCTAGGAAGAAGCTGTGTTAGGCTACACAGAAATTTTAAAGCAAAGTAGTTGGATAATCAGAAGAAAATGCACAATATTTTTCAGAACATAAAGCATAGCCTTTTAAAAAATTTCTTTTCAAGGCAGTTGTGAACTTTAAGTTAGTAGAATATTGTAAGCTCATTACTTAATCTATGCTACTATTTGAAAATAATGCAGTTCATGAAAAAACATACCTGAATTTTGATGTCAGGTTATTTTTCCCCAATACAAAAAGTACTTTGCATTCATCCATACTCTCAGAGTTGTTTCTTTTATCCCACGTGAAGCCACAACATACTTAATGCAAAACCTTACAAACTCAGTGAAAGTTTTTGTCTGACTTTTTCAGAAACATGTAGGTGTGAGTCTCCTAGTAAGATCACAGGTTTGTTATTTGGCGGAGGTTTCTTTCGAATCCCTTTCCCCCTCCTCCAAAAAGCTAACAAAAGAATGCAAACTGTACTAATTAGCAAAACGTTAAAATCTGCTTTAATTCCATTTGGTTGGTTTCCTAAAATGTTTGTTATACCTCTTTTTTTTCTTAACATTTTTATTGAGGTGATGTTGGTTCACATTGTTGTTTGTTTCTTGGAAGTATAGGAGCCCCCTTCGGGTGTAGTTGCTGTAGCGTACCCACCACCAAAGCACCCTAAGTCCACCACCAAAGTCCTCTGTACTCTCTCCTCTTTGTCATCACCCCTCCCTGTGACACCCCTTATGTGGGGTTTACCCATTGCAAAAAGAGCTCTAATAAAATTTTAGGGTTACATACCTGGTTCTACCTCTAAATCTAGAATTTCTCTTTCTACAAAGCGTGCAAACAATTGGCGGCTCTTTATACTCTCACTTTATGAATTAATTGACCATGACATAGAAAAAAATGTTTTAATAAAAAGAAAGGAATATTCAACACATTATAAGACATAAAGAATCACAATGTTAAGGTCTCTTTATGAACATTTCCTAATGCAAAATACAGATGCCCCCAGAAAGACCTTCCTCACTTGTCCTTTTGCTGGGCGGGACGGTAGCTAAATCAGGCTTCCCAGCCGCCTCCCCAGTGGGGGGTTCTCATCTGGGCAAAGTACAGCAACAGTGTCATAGTCCTGTCTTCTGCTGGTCCTGTCTTCTTTGAGCATACCTCAAAGAAGAGAATCATAGAAATGTAGAGCTAGAAATTATTTTGGAGAATTTACAGGTTAAAAAAATGAAACGCAGAAAAGGGAAGTACTTTACTCAGGACCAAATACCAAACAAGTAATAGGCTGGAGTCCTCTCTGACACTGTCTGTTGTATCCATGCCCAACTGCTGTTTTGGAAGATCTCAGAAATCAGGATTTCACAGAAACTTATATTGCAATTATTAATAGAAATGGAACTGTATGTGCAGAGAATAAGCACCCAGTGATTCCATCATTAAAATAATATTTGCATAACATATTGGGAATTTGTTATATATAACAAATGACTGAAATTTATTAAAATTTAAAATGTATTGATGTTGTTTATTTTTCAGTGTTTAACCACTGTGAAAATAGCTTCATCATCTTGAATAAAAATGTATCTGTGTTGTTATTAATTAGTTCCACCAGCATTTTTGAAACTTCCCAGTTACCAAGCATAGTCCTAAGTGTGAAGGTGCAGAAAATATGCGAGCCATTTTCCCATGTTGCCAGCAAATTGGGGAGATGAATGTAAAACAGGAGAATGACAGTGATTCCAAGTGTGATCATGTGGAGTGTGATACCTGTGTAGTACACATGAAGATGTTACAGTGGAGTAAGAAAGAGGTAACACCAGAACTGCTTCTTGAAAGAAGGGAACTCAGGAAAAGAGACATTAAAAAGAGAGAACAGGGCCTCCCTGTTGTACAACTATCGCAGCACTATGAAGCTGTCCAGAGCTACTACAGCATGAGTTTGATCCCGGGCAAGGGAGCTTCCCACATGGCGCGACAGACCTCTTCTCCCTCACCCGCTGCTCCCCTCAGCTGTGTATTTCTGTGGATCTGCCTGTTCTGCTCCCCACTCTATCTCTGGTGAATCCTCTCACCCCCCCCCCACCTCTGGTCTATACTCAGCTTGTATGGATAAAGAATAAATCTTAAGTGTGTCAGACCAGTGTTTCAGGCAGTGGTAGGTGTGACAGCAGGGGGCAAATTTGGGAAGCAGATGTTTTCATGTGTCTGCAAGGTAGGCTTACATGAGGATGAGGCAGGCAGGGACCAGATCCTGGAGAGCTTTGTACATGGTGCTAAAAAGTTTGTATTTACCAGAAAGTGGAAGGTGCTCACTATTATATGCTATAAAATAATGCAGTTCAAATTACGCTATTTAACTTGTGGATTTTTTCTGCTTCTTAATATCAGACACCTTGGTAATATGTCTGAGAACAGAATGTGATAAAAATTCGAGTTGTAGAGCTGACCTGTTGATTTCCTCATTATAAAATGGCAATCATTTTTAGGACTGTTGTAAGAAGTACAGCTTCAAGACTTGTTAAGCATTTATTACAGTGTCTGGCATATGGTGATCAATAACTGCAAGCTGGCGTCGTCTTCGTGGTTATCATCATTATCAAAGACCACATTGAAGAAAATGGATTAGAAGGCTAAGACTTCCTTTTACGTGTAGAGTTAAGAGCAATTTTCTGATTCTGCTGAATCTATGTCTCTTAGAGTAATCAAGTTCCTTTGGAGAGAACTACTTTGTAAGAGGCATGTAGAGGAAAAAAAAGCCATTGGTAAGAGAGATGCACTGCATTGATTATGTACTTGGAGACGAACTTTCCTATTGATTTTTTTGTCCAAAAGAATATGAGAAGAAGAGTATAGTTTCAACACTTGAGTACAGCATCTGAGGAGAGCTGTGTGCTTGAATTATTAGTTAAAGGTGGAAGAGGAAAATATCAACGCACATATTAATAGACAGAAATTGGGGGTAAAAATTAACTTTTTTTTATTTACCTCTGTTGATTTTCAGACTCAAAACCAAATGATAAATTATGCTTTCAATGTGCCATAAAATCCTAACTATTTACAATATGTCCTTACACTGTAATGACTGAGAATGTTTTTTTGCTGTAATTTTGTGATGGGGATAGTTTCTGTAATTGTGCCAAATTGGAAATTTGATGTATAGTTGAACAATTTCAATTTGGTTATAGTAAAAATTTAGTAGGTCAAAATTAAATTTACTATCTGCATAATGCCATCTCTGTAAAAATGGACCTAATTTGAATATCCTATAGAATAATAGGTTTACTTTCTGTATTTTGTTTTGTTAGTGCTCCTATATCCCTCCCTGTAAAAGAGAAAATCAGAAGAACTTGGAAAGTGTCATGAATTGGCAACAGTACTGGAAAGATGAGATTGGTTCCCAGCCATTTACTTGCTATTTTAATCAATATCAAAGGTAAGCCAATATTTACATGTGCATATTAAAATTGTTTGTAGCCTCTGTAGCTTATTACACTAATAAATCATAGAGTGTACTTACTTGACAAAATATAAAACATGGATAATCTCCACTCTTTCTAGCATATAATTAGGGAAGCTCGCTTTTATGCCATTGGGTGGGAGGTGTGTAAACAATCTGCCAACCAAAAAAAAAAAAAAAAGGAACTTGTGTCATAGAGCTTACCCTCTCGGTACACTAAAAATGTGCCTTTAGATGGGAACTAGTAGTATTCCTGGAGAATTACAGACTAATGCATATAAACTAAACAATGTGCAGATCCATCAGCATTTTGGACAGCATCAGATCTTTACCTTTCTGTTCTGAGGAAGTGTGGATAAAATGAATTCACAGCATTTAAAACTTTACTTGAGAGGGGGCTCAAGTTATGCACCATAACAAGAGCTCCTTGGACTAGTACAACGCAGGACACCAGATTAATTTTAATAATTTATTCATCAAACTTTTGTTGAGTCTTCACAACTTCTTGCTGTACATCTCCACTTGGATGTTCCAGAGTTGCCTAAAATCTCCTCTCTTATTCCTTTTCTTGGTGACTAGCACTGTCACCCACTGGTTGCCTAGTCCAGAAACCTGAGTGATTCTTCATTCACTTTTCTCCTTTAGATTCTATAACTTATTTTCATGGTCATCCTGATTTTACCTCTGTAATGAGTTCATTCTGCCAGTTGTAATTCATATCCACTTTGTTTCTCAGCACTATTAACTTAATATTAATAGATTTATAACAAGTTCTTCCAGAAGAAGATAAATAGCAGATGGTTTCACTTATATGTGGAATATGGAGAAGCCAAACAAAGGGTCAAAGACGAAGCTTGAAAGCTGACCATAGATGTGAGGCATCCAGGAGAGCAGGGGGTGCGGGAGAGGGTGGGAAGGAGTGAAAACAGTGGGGAGGGGTGTGTGGAAGTACAAGGGAATATGGTGATAGGTCTCTGGTGCTTTAGTGGTGGGAGAACTATGGGAACCGCACCTGAGGGGAGAAATCATATGTTGTCCAAAAATTACTAAGGGTATAAAAAAAGAAAGAAAGAAAGAAAGAATGCATCCTGGGAAAATGTAGACCGAAAAGAGAAATGACAGACTCCTGAGGCCCTCCGCATTTAAGTTACTGGGAGAAGATGAAAGAAGTGTGGCTGAACAGTGAGGAGAAAAGTCAAAGACTGTCTTGGAAGGGGAGTGTTTTAGGGCGGAAGGGATAAACAAGAAAAACTACTGAGAAGTCATGGGTTTTAGTTATTACAAGTCTGTTAGTGATCCTGGTGAAATAATTTCAATACAGTCTCAGTATGTGGGATTAGAAACCATTTTCTGTTCACCTGAGATGAGAATGTAAAGGCATTCATAAGTACAGGCTACTCTTTCAAGAAGTTTGCCATCAAAGGAAAAAGAATCTGGGAAGGAGGTGAGTAAGAAGGAAGCAGGAATGGAGAGGGAAATGAGCCTGCAACACCGAAACTGCTGAGGAAGAGAACAATGTTGACTATAGATTAATAAGTAAGGCAAAAAATGAAGCATGCCCTGAAGAAGACAACATAGGCTGAAATAAAAAGTTAAGAATTAGGGTGTGTATATGTATAGATAGATCTAGATCTAGATATAGATATCTATATAGATAGATACAGATACATCTATATATAGATATAGATATCTATATCCTTATATCCTATATCTATAGCCTATGTCCTGTCCTCAGAATAGACAGCCATTTCCTCTCCATCATCTCATTGTCCCATTCCCAAATTGTTAGGGTGTAGAAAGAAATCCCCATTCTGTTGTCAAAAAAACTTCTCTGTAGTATCAGCCTTTTCAGACAATTCTCCATCTTTTCCTCTCTGGCTTCTCCTTAGGGACACCTGTCCCATTCCCAAATTGCTGGCATTGAAATTGCAGTTAGGGGTGATATGTCACAACTCAACAGCATTTGAAACATGATTTTAAGTGACTCCAGGAAAACTGAAGTTTGGAGTTTGGCTCTTTATCATGACATGTAAGAGGAAACAAGAGCGCTGGTTGGAGGTGTGAAAAATGGCAGCTCCCTGGTGTCATCAACTCTTCGTTCACTTTTTACTACTGCTAAATATGAAATAAAAATAGACTTACTGTAGAGACTCCCAGATGCTCTTGATAAGATGAACTTTATATGTAAAGTAACCTTTAGATTTCACTCAAATGCAGGAAATTAGGGAGAATAGTTACCAAGAAAAGTTCCATTTTCAAGAAAAGGATGTCATTTTTTTTAAAGATTTATTTATTTATGTGTACAAGCTGGGGTGTAGGCCAGAGGTGGGGGGGGGTGAGAGGATTCACCAGAGGCAGAGTGGGGAGCAGAATAGGCAGATTTACTGAAATACACTGCTGGAAAAGGATGTTATTTTTAACTTCAAAGACAATAATTTTTGGAATCGTCAAGGATTTTCACTGCTTAGGCCTTATTTAGACAATCTGAGTGGTCAGAGCAGCCACCAACTGGGAAGGGCCACCCCTAGGTGGTCACTCTTCCTGCACCCACAGAGGACTCTGATGACGTGCTCTTGGTCCTGTCAGACCAAGGACTCAGCCCGGCTCTGGCCTCTTAGTTCATGCTCTTCCTGTGTGACCTCTCAGCGCTTTGCCTCTCTCAGCTGTGGGGCTCACAACTACTTCCAATGCATAAATTTTAATTTTACTTAGGTAAGGGCATGCTTTCCCTCCCTGAACTAATTTTTGGTTTCTTGACCTTTCCCTGGTTTATCTTTTCTCAGCAAAACCCAATATGTGTCCTCTTATCCTTGGAAATCCCCATTCCATTGCGAGAAAACTTCTCTGTAGTGTCAGCCTTTTCAAGCGATTTTCCTTCACCTTTGCCTCTCTTCCTTCTCCTTGAAGAGGCCATGTCCCTGGAAAATGGTTCCTCATTCCTCCATCCCCTTTGGTTCTATCGGTCAGGCAGAGTGATCAGTCTTTATTTTTTGAACTTTGCTCTTGTAGGGAATATAGTGCTCTTCTATACAGATTTACTTTTTTAAAATTTCATTTTATCCAGAATGGATAGTAGTTCACAGAATGCACCAAGCACACTTACACCCCCCCACACACATCAAATGAGCAAATTCAGCCATACCACCTGTAAAGTCTCAGCCTTCACTTCATCTAGGTTCGGGCTCTCGATACTGTTCATCTGGATGGTTGAAATCATACTCAGCTGGTCTTTCAACCTTGGCCTTGGTCTTGTCCATCACTCACACTAGATTAGGTTTTAGTTTGTTCTATTTAAGCCCCACTTTGATCATGACACAATCCTTGATTAAATTGTTCTGACTTCTTATTGTCCTTTGGCTAAAGACTGTGTTCTTTCAACTCAACTTTCGACTTCTGCTATCTAGTTATATGCCAGTCATGAGAAACAAAAACAAAACAGCAGGGAAGCAGCACCAGACACAGTCCTGGCCTTCATGGGGTTTAGAGTCTGGTTAACACCACTAGACAGACAATGACAAGGTAAATGCTGTGAAGGGGAGTTAAGGGCTAATAGGAGATCTTATAACAAGGTGGGAATCTCGAAGACCTGCTTGAGTAAATCGTAAGTTGATGGAGACGACAGAATTTTCAAGAGTCAGCTAGGTTAGAAGTGGGGGAAATATTATTTCAGAATGAGATCCCACCATTTCAAAGGCTCTGAGGCAAGGAAGGGGTAGGTGAGTGTTAGAAATTGAAAGACAGGCAGTGGCAGAGGAGCCGTGAGAGGGACAGTGCAGAGTGTTGACACTGGGGAGAGAGGAGCAGGCTGGGTTTGGGCCCCTCCTGAATGCACTGAGCAGCCGGCTCTGGGCTGCAGGCAGAGGAATGGAGACCTGGCCTGACTTCAGTGTTTGAGCCTTTGTCCCAGCTATCCCAGTCACCCTGGGTTGCTTTCTGCTTCTCGTGCTTTCATGCCCTCAGGCTTCTCATGCTCATGCCTCTGTTCTTCTCCTCTCTTCTTAGCTGGACACACCTTCACATTTTTTATTCCTGAAAATTAGCATACCGCAGTGGTTATAGGAAGGTCCCTGAGCTACACTGGTAGCCTGTGTGGTCTTGGGAATGCCGCTTTTGCTTACCTTTGCAGAAGAGGCCTAATGAGGTGGGTTATGTGAAACCAGCAATAAGATGGTGTGTGCCTGAGCCATGGTCTATTCCTATAAAAGTGTGTGCTATTTTTATTTTTATTACTTTTTTTAATTTCCTCTTCTTTTTTTAAATTATTAGTCATATTTTTTACATTATTGTGTATTCCCCATAGGTTACCCACCACCAATTCACCCATGAACCATCACCACAGTCCCTTGTGCTCTTTTCTACCCCTTTTTGAGCCCTTATACTCCCCCTCCCTTGCTGGATGTTTCTTTCTTGTTTGGTTCTCCTATATTCTGGTGTAAGTGAAACCATTCGATATTTTTCTCTTTTTTTCTGGCTTATTTCGCTGAGCATGATCCTTTCTAGCTCCATCCATGTTGCTGCGAATTGCATGTGTTTATCTTCTTTGAATGCTGAATAGTATTCCATTGTGTATATGCACCACATCTTTTTAATCCAATCATCTGTTTTTTGGCATCTGGGTTGTTTCCATATCTTAGCTATTGTGAACAGTGCTGCAGTAAACATATAGGTGCATGTCTCTTTTTGGATTAATGTTTTTGTGTCCTTTGGGTAGATTCCCAGAAGTGCTATTACTGGGTCTTATAGAAGCTCCATTTTTAGCAATTTGAGGAACCGCCATACAGCTTTTCACAGTGGTTGGACCAGTTTACATTCCCACCAGCAGTGTAGGAGAGTTCCTCTCCAATATTTGTTGTTCCCTGTTTTTTTAATATGTGCCATTCTTGCTGGTGTAAGGTGGTATCATTGTGGTTTTTATTTGCATTTCCCTGATTATGAGGGATGTTGAGCATTTTTTCATGTGCCTATTGGCTATTTGCATTTCTTCTTTGGTGACGTGTCTTTTAAGTTCTTGTGCCCATTTTTTGACTGGATTTTTTGCTTTGTTTTCGTTGAGTCATGTGAGTTCTTTGTAGATTTTTGTGATCAGTCTCTTGTCTGTTGTATGGAGTGCAAAAATTTTTTCCCAGTCTGTAGGCTGTTTCTTTGTTTTGATTAATGTTTCTTTTGCTATACAAAAGCTTTTTAGTTTGATATAATCCCAACTATTAATCTTTTCCTTCACTATCCTTGCTTTGGGGGATTTGTCTTTAAAAATGTTACTAAGGTGGATGTCATGCATTGTTTTGTCTATGTTTTCTTCTGTATATTTTATGGTTTCAGGTCTTATGTCCAAGTCTCTTATCCATTTTGAATTGATCTTCGTGCATGGTGTGAGGTAGTAGTCTAGTTTCATTTTTCTGCATGTAGTCGTCCAGTTTTCCCAGCACCATTTGTTGAACAAACTGTCCTTGTTCCACTGAATATTCTTTGCACCTTTATCAAAGATTAATTGTCCATATGTATGTGGGTTGATTTCTGGGTTTTCTATGCGATTCCATTGATCTGTATGTCTATTTTTGTTCCAGTACCATGCAGTCTTAATTATTATAACTTTGTAGTACAGTTTGAAGTCTGGAAGGGTGATAATTCCATTCTCCTTTTTTATCAGGAGGGCTTTGGCTATTCGAGGTTTTTTTGTGATTCCAAATGAACTTCATCAGTATTCTTTCTATCTCTTTGAAGTATGTCATTGAGATTTTTATTGAAATAGCATTGAATCTGTAAATTACTTTCAGTAGTATGGCCATTTTGATGATGTTAATTCTTCCGATCCATGAGCAGGGATATCTTTCCATTTCTTTGTGTCTCCTGTTTATTTTAATAATGTTTTACAGTTTTCTTTGTATAGGTCTTTTGCTTCTTTTGTTAGATTTATTCCCAGGTATTTAATTTTTTTTTTGTTTGTAAAAGGGGTGGTTTTCTTGATTTCCTCTTCTTCAGATTGATTATTTGCATATAGGAAGGCTACTGACTTTTGTGTGTTGATATTGTTACTTTACTAAATTGGTTGATTATTTTGGTTAGTTTGTCTGTGGAGTTTTTAGGGTTCTCTATATATATTATGATGTCATCAGCAAGTAGTGAAAGCTTTGCTACTTCTTTCCCTATCTGGAGTCCTTGTATGCCTTTCTTTTGTCTTACTGCTCTGGCTAGGACTTCCAGTATTATATTGAAGAGCAGTGATGACAGTGGACATCCTTGTCCTGTTCCAGATTTCAGGGGAAAGGCTTTCAGCTTTTCACTGTTGAAGATGATATTGACCTTGGGTTTGTTGTATATGGTCTTTATCATGTTGAAGTATGTTTCTTCTATCCCTAGAATTTTGAGGACTTTCATCATAAATGGGTGTTGGACTTTGTCGAATGCTTTCTCAGCATCTATTGATATCATCATGTGGTTTTTATTTTTCTTTTTGTTGATGTGTTGGATTACATTAATTGATTTTCTGATGTTGAACCGTCCTTGTGCTCCTGGAATAAATCTCACTTGGTCGTGGTGAATTATCTTTTTGATGCATTGTTGGATTCTATTAGCTAAGATTTTTTTGAGGATTTTTGCATCAGTGTTCATTAGAGATATTGGCCTGTAGTTTTCTTTTTTTGTATTGTCTTTGTTCGGTTTTGGTATTAGTGTAATGTTGGCTTCATAAAATGTATTTGGTAGTATTCCTTCCTTCTCGAGTTTTTGAAAGAGTTTGTGTAAGACAAGCACTAGTTCTTTTCTGAATGTTTGGTAGAATTCATTTGTGAAACCATCTGGTCCTGGGCTTTTGTTTTGGGGGAGGGTTTTGATTACTGTTTCACTTTCACTGCTTGTAATTGGTCTGTTTAGGTGTTCTATTTCTTCTTGATCTAGCTTAGGATGTTTGTATAGTTCTAGGAATTTGTCCATCTCTTCTAGGTTGTTGAACTTGTTTGCATATAGCTGTTCATAGAAGTGTCTGATTATTCTTTTTATTTCTGCTTTGTCTGTTGTAATTTCTCCTCTTTCATTTATGATTCTATTTATTTATGCTTTTTCCCATTTTTTCTTTGTGAACCTGGCGAGAGGTTTGTCTATCTTGTTTATTTTTTCAAATAACCAGTTTTTAGTTTCGTTGATCTTTTGAATTATTTTTTTAACTTGTATTTCATTTATTTTTGCTTTGATTTTTACAATTTCCTTCTTCTGCTGGCTTTTGAGTTCTTTTATTGTTCTTTTTCCAGTTCTTTGAGGTGGGATATTAGGTGTTTTTTAGAGATCCTTCCTGTTTTTTGATGTGAGCCTGTACTGCTATGTATTTTCCTCTTATAACTGCTTTTGCTGTGTCCCAAACATTCTGGAAGGTTGTGTCCTCATTGTCATTCATCTCAAGATACTTTTTAATTTTTTCTTTGATTTCCTCATTGATCCAATGGTCTTCTGATAGAGTGGGTTTCAATCTCCATGAGGTAGGAGGGTTCCTTGTTTTCTTTTCGTGGTTTATTTCCAGTTTGATGCCTTTATGGTCAGAGAGGATAGTTGGTATGATTTTGACCTTGGTATATCTGTTGATGCTTGTCTTGTGTCCCAGTATGTGATCTATCCTAGAAAATGTTCTGGGTGCAGTTGAGAAGAATGTGTACTCTGATTTTTTTGGGTGCAGGGTCCTGTTTATGTCTGTTAAACCCATGAGATCTAAGTCCTTATTTAGGGCTTTAGTGTCCTTGTTTATTTCTCGTCTCATTGAGCTGTCCATTTGTGAGAGTGGGGTGTTGAAGTCTCCCACTATGTATATATTTTCTCTAATGTCTTTTTTCAGAGATGTTAATAGTTGTCTGATATATTTTGGTGCTCCTTCATTTGGTGTGTATATGTTGATGAGTGTTATGTCTTCTTGGTAAATTATTCCTTTAATCAAAATGTAATGACCCCCTATGTCTCTTTTAACTTTTTAAGTTTGAAGTCTATTTTATCTGATATAAGTAGAGCTGTTCCTGCCTTCTTTTTTGGTCTGTTTGCTTGTAGAATTGTTTTCCAATCTTTTACTTTCAGTCTGTGTTTATCTTTTGTAGTTAGATGTGTTTTCTATAGGCAGCAAAAGTTTGGATTCTGTTTTTTAATCCAGTCTGCTACTCTGTGTCTTTTTATTGATGAGTTTAATCCATTTACATTCGGAGTTAATATTGATATGCTGACGTCTATATTAGTTATTTTGTTGGCCTTTTTGTGATTTTATTTCTTCCGTTTCTGTTCTACCTTTTCATTCTTCTATTGGTTTTGACTCTAGGGTTTCTTGTAGTATTTTTACTACAAGAGTGGGGGTTTAGTAGTGGTGAATTTCTGGAGATTTTGTTTGTCTGAAAAGGTTTTTATTTTTCCTTTGTAGAGGAAGGAGAGCTTTGCAGAGTGTAGAGTATTCTTGATTGGAATTTGTTCACTTGGAGTTTGTTAAATATGTCTGACCATTCTCTTCTAGCCCGTAATGTTTCTTCAGAGAAGTCTGATGTCATCCTGATAGGTTTTCCTTTTTAGGTTATCTGTTTCTTCTTCCTTATCATTTTCATTATTTTTTCCTTGTCTTGAAACTTTGGAAGTCTTACTGTTATGTTATATGTCTTGGTGTATTTTTGTTTTTGTTATGATAATTTGGTGATCTTCTAGCTTCCTGTAACTCTATTTTCATATCCTTCTTTATGTTTGGGAAGTTCTCTTCAATTATCTCCTTGAATAGCTTTTTGGTTCCTTGGTCTCCCTCCTCATCTTCTGGGACTCCTGTGACTCTTATATTTCCTTTCCTCATGGTGTCTGATATTTCTCTGATTGCTTCTTCATTTTTTTTTCTTTGTACTTCTCATTTTTTCCTCTTTTTGGTCCTTTCTGTATCCCTATCTTCAAGAGTACTAATTTGTCCCTCCATTTCATCAATTCTATTTTTGTTGCTTTTTCCAGAGTTCTTTAGGTCTTCCAATGATCTTATAATCTCCTGCATTTCTTTCCTTTCCTTCTCTAGGGTCTCATTCTATTGCTCTGGTCATTAATTATTTTTCTCATATCGTTCTTTTCCTTTTCGTTTTCTATGTTTTTTAATCATGAACATTTTAAATTCTTTATCTGGCATGGAGAAAAGCTCTTCTATGTCATTGTTGTGTTCTGGTGGCTGATTTTCTTTTTGTGTTGTGACCTTTCCCTGTGGACTTGCTTGGTTATATGTAGTTTTTCTTCTCCCTCTTGTTTGTCTTCTGATTTGTTCTACCGCTTGGAACACTGAGCTACTGATGTTGGCAGGCATTTCTTTGGAGTGCTCCTTCTGGGGTCTCTGAAACTGGTGGTCCGACCAGGTCCACCCTATTACTCCAGAGTTCCACAGGCCTGCTGGGGTGCTGTCCTGCTGCTCCGGGTGCCAAGGGGTCACTTCTGCCCCCTGTGAGTGCTGTGTGCTGGCCTGTTATTCAGTAGATCTGGGCACCTGGGAGTCCACTCCCGCCCCATGTGTGTGCTGCCCTTTGGCTGTTTCTATCACTGAGGGTGGGTGGAGGGGTTTGCTGCCTCCCTGCCAGTGAGCGTGCCTAGTCACTGTTTCGTGCCATGCCCAGTGCCTGGTCATTGCTTCTAGCATCGGGGCTGGGTCTCCTCTCCTTCCTTGTGCTTCTGCAGCATGACTGGTTCCAACCCTGGGGTGCCCTCCTGCAGTTGAAGTGTGCTGTGCGGGAGGGTTCCTTCCTCTATGGCTCTGGGAGACTTTCTCCCCGAGCACACCTGGGGACCCAGCCAGAGCTGCGGCCGGAGGTGTGGAGCTGGTTGTTCAGTCCCTAAGAACCCCTGGGCAGAGGCCTGTGGGCTAATTTGCTCCCAGCAGCTACTCTCTAGTCCTTGCACTCATGCCCCTGCAGTTGGGGTGCACTGCGGGTACGGTTCCTTCCCCAATCTATTTTTACTACTTTTGAGATTACCCTCTAGGGTCATGGGCAGCCTTCTCTCACCTCTTTGGGTATAATTACTTCCTCTTCTGCTCTCCCACAGTGCTCTGGTTGCCTTTGTCACCTGTTAGATGGCTAGTTGAACATGTGTTTTTCCCACTTATAGGTTATGAATTCATCAAGGGCAGCAAGCATGTGACATCAGGCCTCTGGGTTCCATTTCTCCTTTGCAACTTATTAACTGTGACTTTGGCTAAACTGCACCTTCTCAGTCTTGGTTCCCTCATCTGTGAAAAGAGGGTAATGTTATCCATCTTGAGTGCTTTGGAATAAGGACTCTGTCTGCACAATAGTGAGGATTTAATAAATGTATGTGCTTTTTCTTCTGTTGTTCTGTAAGAGCAGCTACAATTTCTAACTAGGGTAGAAACACTAATCAGTGAACAACCTGATTAATCACTGATTGGAGGCTGTGAGGTGTAAAATTAATAAAGAGTAGGGATTTTATTATTGAGTGAAGTAATAGAACACACAAAGATAACTAAAAAGAAGAAATTATATTATTAAAAAACATTAACATGTCTTACTTCTGCTACTGAATTACAGTATCTTAAAATATGAAGATGTATCTTAAAACTTAAGTTCATTGAAAGTGTGTTTATCCTGCAGTATGTAATTTTAAATTAAATCTGCCCTTAGCATTTTAGAGAAAGATAAGCATAATGGCCAGAGCTAAAATTGAGTAGAGTATTTGCAGAATACAGTTTGAAAGCCATTAAATAGAAGATTAAAAGCAACTGATTAGAAATAGCCTGCTCACTTACTTAAGGCTTACTTTTCCTATCTATAAAACTTGATATAGATGGACAGTTTAAATAAACTCTAAGATTTCTTTAAGAACTCAAATTTTATGGCTTTGTGATTTTCTGACTCTGAAGCCTTATACAATTATAACCACTGAAGATGCTAGATAAAATCCTAATGGTGGAAAAGAATGAAAATTAGCAAAGAGTGAAATGGTTAATAGTCTGGAGCCATTTAATAGAGGAGCAGACAGTCCTCCTACCTCAACAGTAATTGAGTTTCATAATGATGACACTGAGTCATCAAAGAAGGTCAAATTTGATTCCATATACTCTCCTTAGAAGGCAAGGAATGTATAATGCATTTTGGAGAAGGATTTTCACCAATAGTATTCTAAGATTTTTATTCGTTTTTATTCAACTTAAAAGATTAAACCTCATTTATTTGGAAAATTTGTTTCTGTGAACACATTCCCCCTCTCCACAAAATAAGCACTCTCACTTTAGGGACTACAAAGATCTTCTTGCCGCAGAATAGCTTTTCATTCTTCTCTAACTAATGGTGTTACTCTTTTCTGTGTCTTGGATTTCACCCATAAAATTTCTGTCATTTCATTTACTCTTTCATTTATCCAGCAAGCATTTATTAATAACTTGTTGTATACCAGGCAGTAGTAGTCAGAGATAATAAGACTATTATGTCTCTAACTTCAAGGATCTCACTACCTAGTATAGAAGACAAGCGTGTGAATAAGTAACTGGAATGCACTACAGTAAATGCTATACTCACGGATGGATGGATGGATGGATGGATGGATACATGGCCTTGGAGGAGTGGAAAGAAAAAAGCCTTCCCAAAGGAAGAGTGTGAATGGAATTTTAAAGAAAGAGTAGGGTGTTTCCAGATAAATAGAGTCCAGGGAAAGGGATTTTAGGGGAAATAATAGCATGTTCAGAGGCATTAGATTTGAAATATCATAGACAACTGGAAGAAATGTAAAGAATTTCATATGATTGGAGGCTACAAGAGGTTGAATCAGATAATGCTGGGCTTCTGTGACACCTGCATTTAGACTTTATTCTCTCTGAGTGTGGGGGGGGTGACTGTCATGAAAAAACCAGGCTAATGGCTGCAAAGATAGTTTTAGGAAGGGTTGGAAGAAGGGTGTAGTTGGGGGAAAGTGAAGAATTTGGATGATCGAATTAGAGTATACAGGGATAAAAAGAGTTTGAGTAAAGGTAGAACTAAGGAAAGGAAAGGCAGGAATGGACATGAGACTTGAAGGAAATGGAATCCAGGAACTTAGAGATGCACATAATGTATAATGTAAGGATAGACGAAAGTTAGATCACTCTGACTTTCTGTCCTGGGCGAAGGTATCAGAAGCAAGGTCAGCTCTCTGGGAATATTTTTGCTTCCCTCATATAAAAGCTGCTGCCTCCTATTTTTTCCTCCTTTATCCTGGTGGAAGGAAGAGTGGCTTGATGTAGCTTAATGGCAGGAGTGCAGGTGCCATTGTATAACTCTGAGGTCATGGCATAAGAAGAGTAGAGCAAAAAGAGACAGCCAGGCTCCTGGCACCGTCGCTGAGCTGCTACCTTGGCCTGCCTGCCTCTGGATTTCCTGTTATGTGAGATGAACGTTTACATGCTTAGATAAGTGTAATTAATAACTGTAGTTAATATATTTATAATCAGCCTGGAAAAGTGATTGGCTTATTGTAGTTAATTTTTATAGTGTCTCTGCATTCATTTTTGACTTAGAAAATTTTAAAAACAGATTTTTAAAATATATTTAAATGTTGGGTTTAATCAGTTGGCTTCTGAGTTTTTTCTTCTTGGTTTTCTTATATATAGTTCATATTCCTTGGGGGGGAAAAAACGTGTCTTTACTGGCAAACCTGTTAGGATACAGTTGCAGGGGGTGAGGGGTGCCGTGGGGTGTGGGGAGTGGTAAATGTGCATTAAAAACACAAGAATTGGGCCTCCCTGGTGGCGCAGCAGTTGAGCACTGCACTGTGGAACTGTCGGGAGCGCACAATGCGAGTTCGACCCCCAGCCGGGGAGAATCCCACATGGTGCGGCAGACCTCTCCTGCCTCACCCGCTGCTCCCCTCAGTGGTGTATTTCTGATCTGTCTGTTCTGCTCCCCGCTCTGTCTCTGGTGAGCCCTCTCGCCATCCCACGCCTCTGGCCTGTACCCCAGCTTGTATAAATAAATAAATCTTTAAAAAAAAAAAACAAGAATTTAATTTTGCATTAAAATTCATAGAGAAATTTTATTGACTTTTGAATGAATTACTAAATACTAAACTTGAGATTTGGCAAAAATTTAATTTCTAATAGAGCTTTTTTCTTTTGTTTTCTATTTGCTCTGAAAAATAGTCTTATAAGCTATTATTAGATAAGACACTGGTTCTGTAGTTATTTTTTTAAAGGAACATACTGGTTTTCTCCTTAGATATCAAATACAAAGATACATCTTAAATCTTAAAAACAAAGCAGTAAATCTGGAATCTTACCCACATCAACTCTTTTCCATATACATTTGTGTCTGACTCCATTTTAAGAGAGATTACATCAGAATTGAAGGTTCTCTGGTCTCAAAATCAAAATCAGTACCTTTTTTTTTTTAAAAGCACTGCTTACTTTGATTTCTTGACTGTGCTGCGGAATATGTATGGAATCCCTGCTGGGGATCTTTAGAAGTCTGATATCCAAACAGCTGTACATTTCTTACAAATGTGAGGGTCTGTTTTCTGATGATTTTTGTGCTTACATATTAATCTAACAACTTTTATGATTATGGCTGTAAGAATTTGATGTCATGAAATCACTTTTCCTTTAAGATAGTTTGTGCAACCCTGAGGAAACTTGGGAGGAAAACTACAAGATCCTCAGGACAAGTAGGTCACAGAGCGCAGCCTCCGCGGTGGAGGGGGGAATGCAGGGCAGGGCTGTGCATCAGGAGACTTCAGTTCTATCCATAGCTCTTCGTGACGTGGTGTATGACCTTGGGCTACTTCCTGAAGAGCTCTTTCCTCAGTTTCATCTTAGATAAAATGGGGGCAGGACTAGCCTCTACATAGCCCCGTAGAGGGTCCATGGAGTTCCTAGATGCATGGACTCTCCACTCTGGGACATGCCTTCCAGTCATTCGGTGCACACCAAAGTGAATCCCCTTCGCAGTGAAAACGTTTTTCCCTCTCTTAACGACTGTGGTGACGGTGACCATCACATCCCTGTGAAGAAACCCATTCCATTTCCAAATGTTTTTAATTGTCAGTAACCCATCTTGGGAAATATCTAGAACAGGCATATTTCTTGAGACAAAGTAGATTCGAGGTGTCAGAGATGGGGTAAGAGGGAAATGGCAGTTATTGCTTTGTGGTTATTGAGTTTCCTTTTGAAGTGAGAAACAAGTTTTGGAAATAGATAATGGTGATGGTTATCCAATAATGTCAGTGGAATAAATGCCATTCAACTCTGTATTTAAATGGCAAAAAGAGCAAATTGTATACACAGTTTACCACAGGGAAAAATAGTTTATTATCTTGGTTAGCGCTGTGACCTCACTGGGAAGGTAAGCCATATTACCTGAGTTTTATAGAAGAGGAAGCAGTCTTTAGGGTCCCATGGCCAGGGAGGAGCTAGGTAACCATAAGAACCAGAGTCCTCCATGACCTTGCAGTTGTCACCGTTGAGTCTAGGCTAGTTCTTGTCTGTGGTGCTCTTCTTACTGTGCCTTGATCTGTCCTGTGCAGAGGATGATAGACCATTTTGCCACTGTTCAATGTAGAGATTAAAACTCAGTTAATGAGGCCTGATATGGCACTGGCTTTTTTTTTTTTTTTTTGTCAGCCCCAACACACTGTTGATTCATCCAGAGCTTATAATTAATCAGATTTGCTCCCCTCCTTGTCTGTTTCATATCTGCTTCTCTTAAAGCAGGTTCCTCACATTTCTAAGCTTGTGAGAATGGTGTTCTGGATTTAAATGCCAGATTTTAAAAATTAACTACTATGTAAATATATATTATTGTTTTTTTACTGCTCCACTCTCTTATGATTATTTTGAATCTTGGTTCTGGCAGGCGTCATTTATGTCTTCTGTCATAAGATGTTTATCTTAATTATAAATCAAAGTGACGTCAATCCCCTTATCCAAGTTATTAATAAAAATGCTAAAAAGGACTAGACAGCGATCTGACTGTGCTTTTTCACTGATGATCTTCCTCTGACCTCACTCAGAGCCCATAAGAGCCAACACCTTCGTGTAAATGCTTATTCTGTTTGAGAAACTGTTCAAGTGCTTTATACATTGAATCTGCACAACACCCATATAAGGAATTATTGTCATAATCTTCATTTTATACATGAGGGAACAAAGCAAAGAGAAAATAAGCCACTTGTCCAATCATATAGCCAGCAAGCAGCAGAAGCAGAATTCAAACCTATGCACTCATCTTCAGAGTCCACACTCATTACGCTGCACCACCGCTGACATCAATCAGGATTACAGCCCATATTGGGACAGGCTAACATAAGGGACTCTTAGCTGGTCAGTGAGGTGGCTGCTGTAAGATTCTCTAAATGTACCATTGGTGACAAAGTACTCTGCAATGCTAGACCAAAAACTTTTGTGCCTTTGTGTGTGCTTTGTCTTCTACCAAGAAACCTGGATGCTAAATTCTGTTCTTTTTTCATGTCTGCTCAAATGACAGTTTCCCCAGGCTCGCTTAAGTACTCCTTTTTCTTTACCTCTGCACTTTGTGCAAATGTCCATTACATTTTGAAACATCGTTTAACTGTTGACAAACTACAAACATTTACAGAGCACATAGAGCATATTCATGGCATCTGCTGGATGAGGTGAATGGAGACTCCTGCCCTGTGACAGCTGGCCAGTGAGAGCCCATATCCCAGACCCATTCTGGCGCCTGCTGTGGTGTAGTTGTTCTGCAGATACTGTTGAGTGACTGACTCAAAGAAAGCTGCGTAGCAAGAAAACCTTTTAAAACACCCAAATATGCATTTGCAATCTGTTTTTATGCTTCAAATTAAGCGAGGACTAATTTTGACCATAACGGCTGAATTTCCTTAGAGAAATTATGATGCCCAGTTTATACCTGTGTATTTTGATCAGCTGAAGCTAAATTGTGCTGTGGTCACGACCTGAAAATCTCAGCTGCTCATAACAATGAGAGTTTATTTCCTGCTTACAGCCCATGCCTGTGTGGAGTCAGAGGCACCTCCGAGCAGGCCATTACACTGTGGGACCCCGGCTGAAAGAGTAGCCCTCCTTGGGGCATTAGTACAAGTCTCATGGCAGATGAAAAAAAAAACCAAACATCCCTAGGAGTACCCAGGCCTATCATTTTTATTGATTTTCAAACTCTTTATTATGTTTACTCTAACAATCTGATGACTTTTTACTTGTATTTTCTTGAATTTTAACTGTCATGTGCTTCTGGGCAAGTTTAGCTGCTGGCACATCTCAGAAAAACTTTCAGATTGACTGATAGGGTTTTTTTAGTCACTTGTTTTAAAAATTCCGTTGTTATATCACAAGTCATTTCTCTAACGTTATGCATATTTCTCTATCAAACTTTTGTTCTTAAGCATTTTATCAATTAGGAAAAGAGCTTCAAAACTAATGTAGCTAATTTTACTCTGCAGAGTATTTCAATACCTGTTCAATGTGCTTTACCAAGAGAAATAACTGCTTACCAGGCTACAATAAAACAGAGTGTAAAGCTATTATTCATCCATTCTTTACTATATAATTTAGGGGTTAGGATGAATGATTCATTGCTAGCCTTGATAGAAATGCTAGCCTATGTCTGTCTTCCTACATGCAGCAGCAAAGTATATATACTTTGCTAGTTGTTCAATTAAAAAATAACTGGTGAATAATATATTTTAATGAAGTGGGTTCTTAACAATTGGAAAACTTCTAGAATGATAATATTATAACATGAGGTAGCCCTGTTTCTTTTGTGCTTTCATAATAATCAAAAAGACATGCAATTCACACCTCCCCCACCCCAATACAGTTTTCAAACCCTTTCTTCAGAGCTACCAAAATAATGAAGCCATACTGGTGCAAGAGAGATATTAAAAACAATGTTGTGGCAACTGACTGATTATTCTTCATTGAGGATCTAATTACAGGGAATTAGATTTAACTTAATCGGAGATTAATGGTGATCTCCTGAGAGTAAATTGTTCGAATGAATTAGTGTGGAATGAACTGCAGAATCTTTTTCAGAGCTTTGGAAAAAACAGAACGTCTGTTGACCTGTTTGGGTTCATTTGGCATTGGCCTCACTCGACATGGGCAGCACGGCCCTGTGGGTTTGGGCCCAAGCAGCGGCATGTATTGGAGCAGCAGTGTCAGTTCTTCTAGGAGGGTAAAGCACCTACGAGGGGTGGGACAGGTGAGTTGAAGGAACAGGAGCCACTGGTGACAGCAGTTACACAGTAGTTACGTGGGTTGGCCACGCTAGAGAGAGATTTTTAAATAACCAAGCAAGGAGAAAAGAAAATAAATTTTGCAGTGACAAAAAAGGATAGTAAACATGATCACGCTCTCTTGGAAATTATCTGAAAATAGTTGGCACGATCTGTAAAAGCACAAGCAAATACACATGACTGTTTATGCAAATTCATCTATGGTATTTACAGTTCCAAACAAATATAAATGCCCTTTGAAAGAATTCCCATGAAGTCTAAGATTCTGCACCCCCATCACTCCCCAATTTTGCTTAACTTAACTCTGGGGCACAGGATTTTTATTCCCTTCTTATTGCACTGACGTTGACTAAGATCTCACTGCCAGCTTAGCACACTGGGATACTCTTCTAGGTGTGGGGACCACTGGGAAAAGGCAGTCTTTGTGGGGTTGAGCAGACCTGCTGAGACCATGTTTCTTTGTGGGGGCTTTTGTATTTGAGCCTATGGGGGGAGGGTGTGAATGAACCCTCCTTGCCCTGCCCCCACTTCACTTTTGGTGGTTAAGGAGTCCCTGTCATTTTGATTTAACATGAAAACTCATGAGGAAGATGTTTCTCGACCTCCTTTTAAATGCCACATCTCAGTAGCACACAATATGCCCAGTGTTGTTCAGATGGTAAGAAGATACATTGACATTTGGGGGGGATTCCTTGCCCGCCCCATTTCCTTGAGAACCGAATTCTGAAGCTCTTGCCAGCCTTCCGAATACCCAATAGAATCCCTGCTCATGTGCATATTTTGGGTGCATCAGTATGTTTGTCATTTTCTCCCTGGAAACAGTTTCTCACACCCACGTCGCAAGTGTGTGATCTGTGATTATATCTCCTGCTAGTTTTTAGTGTCCTCTTTGCCTGGAGTGAGGGCTGAGAACATGATTCAGCTTGGGGAAAGGAAAGGATGTGTCTGTTAGTGATCTTTCAGAGTTCTTTTTCTAGGTGTGAGGTTGCAGTGCTGGGTGTAACCCTGGTTTCCTTCGCCTGAAACAATGGAGCAGATCTGAGCACTCAGATCTCAGAATGATGCTGCTGGAAGGTCTTAGAATACACTGGCTTAATTCTTAAGCCCTCAGGTAGCATATGTTACTTCAAAGGGAAGCTTCTACGCTGTTTTTGAAGTTTTTAAGGAAAAGGCATATGAACATTTTGCTCAGGTGGTTCTTTTTTCAGTGTTTACTGTCTTTTTTATAAGAACTTCCATTTGGGTATTTGGTATTTGGCTTCTCCAAGTAAATAAGGGAAGCTCTTATTTTGTCTTCCTCAGTTAGGGGGAGACTGGACTGTCCTGGTCTAACTCCCTTTAGTCCCTGGGGCTTGTTTGGAGGTCCTTTTTGTACCACAGTAGTCTCAGACTTGCCAGATCACACATACTTTTTGAAGTTTAAGAGTTAGTTCCTCTAAATAAGCAATTGAAAAACCAGAGGGTATTTTGCACATTAACATCATGAATCAACATTTCCATTTCCCGAGGATGTTTCTCCAGCAGTAGGCATTGCTAAGATGGAAAGGGGGAGTCTGAGAGTCTTCCTGTGGGAACTTAATGGCCCATCTTTAAGCTTCTCCACTTCTGGCTAAAACCTGATTTAATAATACAGTGCTGATCTTCAAATAGGGGGAAAATAATTGTATGGAAGAATGTGGGTAGTTAAATAGCAGTTGTCTCATTCTAATTATATTGCACTTGCTTTTTACTGTCAGTTTAAGGGTTTTGTTGTACTTAAGCCTTTTGTTTTTATTAGTATCTACTTCAGATTCTTTTTAAAAGTAGGTCATGTTATAAATAATAGACAAGATTTAGAGTAGGAATGTATATCACTTATTCAAAAGGTTGTGAGGATGAAATTGTTCCTTTATTTTTGTTTTTTGGTCATTTGGTATTGCTTCTAGCAAAGGACCTGGCATATTGGACTGATATTATACCTACAGTTTTATGATTGTGGTAATGGAAAAGAATTTGTAGACTTTACACTAAGATTTCATCAAAATACATAAGTGAAAATTCCTATAATACGGTATTTTTTTTCTCATAGAAATATGGGTAAAGCTAGACAACTCAAAAATTTTCCTGAAGTTATTGTATACTTGATATGTAAATACCTGATATGTAAATGATTGGTATGCCTATTCTAAGGAGGGCTTAATGAGTGTTTATTTATATAATTTAGCAAGATGAAATAAATTAGAAACTTGAAGAAAATAAAACAAAGCATGACATGTCTGCTTGCCACAACACAGTCGTATAGTCTTGCTAGAAGTAGGCCAAAATTTTAACCTTCTAGCAGCTAAAACTCTCTGATAAACAAGACGTATTTGTGATGATAATACTAGAAAGATTTCTATTACCTGTAGGATATTATAGAGAAAGCACTTTGAAATAATCTTACCTCGACTGGTACAATTACCATCATGTGATAATAACAAATTATAATGCAGTTCAAATGTTTACATGAATTTGTTAAGGAATTTTTCAGTCCATTAGAAAAGTAGTTTGCCATTGTTCTCTTCTAATTAGCCAACAGAAGAAGCTTTGTGGGATGGAAGAAATTTCATTTGTTGTAACAACATCAAAAGAAATACATTTTTTATATTAAGGAGGATATATATATCAGATCTTTGGTTCTTTATCTGGTATGCCTGAGTGTGCTGCTAACCTATGAGTTGCCTTTTTGCCATTTCGAACAAAGGATTCCCTCTGGACAAATCTAGCATCAGGGTCTAGATTTCTATCCCCTATGCTTCCCCCAAGTTCCAGCCCCTTATGGAACTTGTCTTATTCCAAGGCACCTTCATGCAGTGCACAGTCCAGACAAAAGTGAGCGGAGGTCATGAAAATAACCTGGATATAAGAAGCAGTTAAGCAATTTCAGAAAAAATAAGCTGGCGACAGATAACTTTGTTCTTCGTATTTTACCTGGGGCTCTTCATCCTCACCAGGACCCCCCTCCAGGGGGCGCCACCTGTAACAGTCGTTGGCTTCAGCCCCCGGTTGCATAAGTAGCCTCATGTTTTACACCAAATTTTTTTTTTTTTATTAATTTGTTGGTTGTTTACATATCTATGTAGCTTTAGGGGTACGTTTTCGCACCTCAGTAAGTACAGACGCTTCACTCGCCCTCCATTAGTATTCTTATGCCCATGCTTTTGTCCCTTCCTTCCCCATCCCCTCCTTCCTGCTCCCCATTCCCTCTGGTAATTTTTTATTTTTCAGTCGTTGAGTAGTATGCCATTGAGTATATATTTCACAGTTTCTTTTTACTATGTATTTTAGTTTTTATTTTTATTATTTTTTAAAAGTCATTAATTTTTTCCAATGTTTGATTTCTCCCCTCAGATATAATCCCCATAAAATTCCCACCACCATATCACCCAGGAACTGTTACCATAGTCTCTTGTATTCCACAGTTTCTTAATACAGTCATCTGTCCTTGGGCATTTTGGTTGGTTCCATGACTTGAATAGTGTGGACAGGCTGCTGGGATAAACATAGGCGTGCAGGGCCTCCCCGGTGGCGCAGCGGTTAAGTGCTGCGCTGTGGAGCTGTCGGCAGCGACAACATTAGTTCGACGTCTGACCAGGGAGATTCCCACATGGCGCTGCAGACCTCTCCTGCCTCGCCCGCTGCTCCCCTCAGCAGTGTACTTCCGTCACTCTGCCTGTTCTGCTCCCCACTCTGCCTCTGGTGAACCCTCTTGCTGCCCCATGCCTCTGGCCTGTACCCCAGCTTGTATGCATAAATAAATAAATCTTTAAAAAAATAAATAAACATAGGCATGCGTACATCTTTTCATATTAGATTTTCATATTCTTTGGGTAAATGCCTAGCTGTGGTATTGCTGGATCATATTTTTAGTTTTTTAAGATAGTTCTATACTGTTTTCCATAGAGGCTGCACCAAATTACATTCCCACCAATGATGGATAAAGTGTTCCTTTTTCTCTACACCCTTGCCAACATTAGTTGTTCCCATTCTTTTTGACTCAGGCCATTCTCACAGGTGTGAGGAACATTTTTTTTTTTATTTTAGAAGAACTGGGGTGTAGGCCAGAGTTGCGGGTGTGCGGAGGGGTGAAAGGATTCACCAGAGACAGAGAAGGGAGCAGAAGGGGTGGATCTACTGAAATACACTGCTGAGGGGAGCAGTGGGCCATGTGGGTTAGCTCCCTGGCAGGGCTTGAACTCAGGCCATAGCAGTAAGAGCACTGAGACTTAAACAGGAACATTTTTTTAAATATATGTCTTCCTTGAAGAAGTGTCTATTGAGATCTTTTGTCCATTTTTGAACTGGGTTGTCTTTTTTTGTTGTTAACACATTGTATGCGGGAAGCGTATTTATACTTTTTACGTTGACTGGTAGTAGTAGAGCGGGACACGTATTAATATGTTTAATACGTATTAATACGTTTTTTATAGACTAGCGGTAGAATGCGGGTAACGTATAAATATGTATATTTTTATACTTTAAAAATTAGCAAAAATGGCCTGTGCCACTTGTTAGCGCGTGATAAAAACTACCCTCAAACAATGTGTTAAGCACTTTATGTATTTTGGAAATGATCCCTGTGTTAGGCATGTGATGGATAGCTATCTTCTCCCAGTCTTTAAGTTGCCTTTTTTGTGTTGTGATGGTATCTTTTGAGGTATAAAACCTTAGTTTGATGTAGTCCTACTTGTTTATTTTTTGTTTGGTTTTCTTGCTGTTGGGGTTATATCCCCAAATATATCTCTGTGGTTGATGTATCGCCTGTGTTTAAGTATTTTATAGTTTCAGGTCCCTTACTCACATCTTTTTTTTACATCCAGTTTTAATTTTGTATATGGAGTTAAGTGTGGATCTAGTTTCTTTCTTTCTTTTTTTATGATGCCGTCCATTTCCCCCAACACCATTTTAAGAGGCTTCCTTTCTCCATTGTTTATCTCTTTGCTGCTCCCTTTTGTAGCATGGGGCATGTGCCACAAAGCTTGAGTTCCCTGGCAGGAGTGATAAGCAGAGCAAGAGCAAATAGACATATTGCTAAGACTTTGCAAAATGAATCAAGAAAGTGGCCCGTGGTTTAAAATTGGCTAATTCCACCCCAAAGCATGAACAAAAAAACGTATTTAAACCACATTCACTTGTCAATAATAAAAGCCTTCACATATTGAAACTGATTGGCCAGAAGACTGCACCACAGGTCTCTTACTAAAGCAGTGCCTTAACTGTTTTTTTGTGAATAAAGATCCGTTTGGCCCCACCTAAGTGCTGAAGTCCAGTTAGGGTTTGTTTGAAAATGTCAACCCATAAGTAGTTGTTAGACTTATTCAAGCCACCTTGACAGCAGACATTAAAGGATGAGTGAAAAAAATGGAATATGGTAATAAGTAACTGAGAATGGGGGGGAAATATTAGCATGAGAGATTGCTACGCTTTTGACATTTTGCAACATAAATTACATGAGTCTATGCAAGTCTGCACCGATTACTTCATTTAAGACCTCAGAACTTGCCTTGGATTCAAAGCAAAAAGTCCAGTACCTATAGGCAAGGTGAGGTCTTCACTTTCAATGAAGATTATTCCCTTTGGGTTTGAAAATAAGTTGGTTCCCAGCTTGAAGAGAGTCTCCAGGGCCACCGAGGCGGCTGACCACTCTCTCTCTCCTGTCCTCCACTGTCTTGCAGGCCAGACGACGTGCTCCTGCATCGCACGCATGATGAGATTGTCCTCCTGCATTGCTTCCTCTGGCCCCTGGTGACATTTGTGGTGGGTGTTCTCATTGTGGTCCTGACCATCTGTGCCAAGAGCCTGGCAGTGAAAGCAGAAGCCATGAAGAAGCGCAAGTTTTCTTGAAGGCGAGTGGACTTGCAGAGGCAAAGCACAGACGCTGGTCTCCCCGGCGGGCGCACGTCTCCCTCAGAGCCTGTTGCCGGTGCAGGAGGTGGAAGCGGCTCGGAGAGCTCTCTGAGGGGCTTTCTCTCAGCAGCAGCAGAAACAGGCACAGGTGGAAGACTGGGAACCTCATAGACTGTATTCCTTGTGTCGTAGCAATGGCAGAAGGGTCAAGCTCTGGGCTGTGTGGAGTAACTGTTTCAGAAAATCCTATAAGAAATTCATTTTCTTTGAAAAGTAACAGTATATACTTGTACAGTGTAGTATACAAACCATTATGATTTATGCTACTTAAAAATATTAAAATAGAGTGGTCTGTGTTCTTTTCTATTTCCTTTTTTATGCTTAGACACCAGGGTTTCAAAAAGGGGTCTTCTGGGCTTTATTTGATCCTGCTAGATTAAACTTTCACTTGGAGACAAGGATTCTTATACAAGTTTTGACCTCACTACAGAATCTCCAGTTTCCATTATTAAGGTACCTTCTGACTTCTGCTGAAAAAACGAAGACTCCACCGTTAACTCAGACTCCAGTTTCTTCTGTGACTCTTTGCCAGGGGACCCTCAGAGATTGGGAAGTCATGTCCTCTGACACTTGCCTCTGCCTAGCCATTAATTTTCACCAGATTACTTCTTAAGAGAGGGAGATGATTCTGAACAAGGCCCGTCCTAGTTCTAAAGAGCGCTGCGCTGCTCCACGCATCTGTTCATTGATTCCGAGTGGATTTTCTCTCTGTGCAATAGAATGTACATGATGTGAAGAACACTTCTCAGCTGAGCGAAATGCTGTTTTCATCTCTTTTTAGGTCAGAAAAGAATATTCAAAATCAGTTCAGACATTTTGTTTTTATTCCCCTTGTTGCCTTGGTGTCTCAGTGGTACAGCAGAATGCTGCCGCAGTTGTTCTGTTTGTTGGGACAACCTAGAGATGCAACCCAGCTCACATCTTGCTGCTGCTGAGCTCTCTGTGCCTTTATCCCAAGTTCACTGAGGAGAACTGCTTCATTGCATCTGTTCAGAAACTGAAATTCCAACTATCATTCAGAGGTATCAGTCAGCATCAAACCCATCCTACTTATTTGCCATATAGAACCAAACTTTTGTTTAGATGAGATGTACACTTTTAGTGGAGAAACAGCTGGCGACATACTATCAGCTTGCTCCTAATACCCTTTAGACATGCTTCTAGTAGAATCGAGACTTAGGAAATGAAGGACAAGCTCCTCTCAGTGTTCCAAGAAAGGTACCTATCGGTGAAATAGTGATTTCCTGACTAGAGCACATACTGCTGTTTTCTTAGGTGGTTGAGATAGTCATCGTCTTCTGTGGGAGGATGTTGGATGAATATGATCCTTTTTTCTAAGTTGAGTGTTGCAGGTTTCACTGTGAAAATGGCCTTGAACACACTCTGACATCCTTCGAGGCAGCTACTGTGCCTTGACTTCAGCCCAGTGTTCTGTTGCAGCATCCACTTTTCCTGTTGTCTTAGCAACACAGTGAACCGTTCTGAGGCACACACAGTGATACAAAACTGGGAATCAGTAAAATCATCATCTTTGCATCACATTGCAAGAAATCAAATCTCTCACAAAGCTTTTACTCTAATCCACTACTCTAACTCACTACAGAGAGTAGATAAAAAAATAGCGCATGGGCATATGTTATGTTGGAAAAAAGGAAAGTTGACATATATTGACCTGAGTTTTCAATATATGAGTTTTCAATTGGTAATTTTCAATTACCAATTTGCTGCTCATACATTTATATTAACCAAATGCCTATATTTAGGCCCACCAAATGCACATATTTAGGAGAATACGTGACTATTCTGTAGGTTGATTTTGGAAAAGAGAAGCACAATGAATTGATGAGATCATAAATAGTTTAGGATCACTTTTGCTAATATCCAGTTACATTTGAAGTTCTTTCTTTCTAGTTAAAGATAAAGCTAGAAGAAACAGAGAGGACATTTTTAGAATCATAAAAGGTAAGCTTATCTTTTTGGTATTTAAATTTTTTTTTTTGGTATAACTGAGGAAATGGTCTAAAGTGCTATAACATAGACCCAAAGTAGGATGGCTCTAGAGAGGCTTAAGAGAGTTTATTCCTCCTATAGCAAGCCAAAGGTGGCTCAGTCCAGTGCAGGCAGCCCAGAGTTGTTTCAGCAACTAATCCAGGGACTCAGGACTTGTCTGGCTTGTTTCACTCATCACCAAGGGTCTTAACATTCCTTGGTTAAAGCTGGCTCCAAGAAGCACATTCACTTTGCAGCTTGTGAAGAGTTGAAGTTGGGAGCGAGCACTTTCCTCTTCGGGAAATTTCATCCTTCCCTCTCCTGGTCAATTCCTGAGTGCTGACTCCGTAGTTATACCTAACTCCAAAGAAGGCTGGGCCATGTTTTCTCCAATGCGATGGGCAGATGGAGAGGACAAAGGGAGGGAATGCACACTATAGTAAAAAGTGAGAATGGCGGCCAGGCAACCAAGGCCTGTGCCGTGATGAAAATCGATAGAGCAGGAATGGCCGAGACCCCTTGCCCAGGCGGGAAATGAGGTCCTGAATCTGGTCTCTGGGAGAAACTCCCTTCCTTGCCCCTGTGGTCCCGAATTTGACTTCTAGGAAATTCTTGTTCATCAGACTCCATAGATACATGTGAAACTTTTGGGGGCCAACTCACTTTTGCCAGCCCCTGCTTGCTGGTGCAGATTTGTAGACCTAGCTTGCCTTAGAGATTGAGCAAACATAGGCTCTTATAGGCCAGGATTATAGTTTACATGGCTGTGGTAGAGGCCAACTCTGATTTTGATGTTTGCTAACAGCTTTCATTAGTGCTCCCACATCTGGTTAAGCTGATCAGAAAGCCTGGTGCTGCCTCCTTTGGCCCAGGTGGGAGGTTCAAACCACACACGCCCTGGCCTGCACACCAGAACCCTCCCCTTTGTCTCACAACCTTGGAACAATAAAAGCCCAGCCAGTCAATTCATTTTTGGATCTGCTGGTAACTGACTTGCTCTCCCCAAAAAGTTCTCATTATGTGAAGAATAAACCTTTTCATACCCTTTTGATGTGTTTGTGGTTAATAGTGTTACCATTTGAACCAAATGTTGGATTTGGGGGCCTTCTGCAGGATGCCCACGATATAGGTGGTAAAATTTCACCAAAAATATGGTAAGTTTCTGTCTATTTGCTTTCAGTTAGTTCATGTGAAAATAACCACAACCAAAAGACTGCTCTTGTGATAGCTCTTAAGCAACAACATCTGATTTCTTGGTCTCTAAGCTTGGTCTAAACCTCCCTACCCCCAGTCAACAGCAGTCACCTTGTAGCCTTCTGGAACAGCTTGTTTCAGTGGCAATGCGACATCCTTTATCTGAGCTTTTCTGCTGAGCTGAGTCCTATTGTTTGGCCAGAACTGATTAATGGAGACTCTTGAGCGGCTCCTTGTAGTCATCTGCTGTTTGGGCGCAGCGGGCTTCAGGGCACCGGCGCAGGCCTGCCACAAGACTGTGCTGCCTACCTGTGAACTGGTTTCCACTGCTACTATTTTTCATCGTCCCTTACCAAAAATAGCAAAAGTCACATCAATATTTCTTTTGTTTAACCATTCTCTCCATAGCTATAGATCTGCCTTCCAGGTTACTGCTAGTGACAGTTTTGCCTAATGATTAGTTAAAGCATAAGAAGTTACTCCAGCGTTCCATTCCTCCATGTCCATCTCTTTACTGCTGTTGCCTGACCAACCATGCCAAAGCCACATATTGCAGACGTTTGTTATGACAGCGACATCATGTAGACGGCCTTTGTTTGATGCGCTCATCTATCCTGGCTTTACCTGTGATCTCAGCTACTGCTTGCCGGATCTGTCATCCTGCCTTTCCTTGTTCTGTGCTCTGAACGTATATGGCAATAGCTCTGATGCATTCTTAGCGCTCATCTCAAGCCTAATGATGGGCAGTCAATGCAAGGACAGAATAAGTTACTGGAACACAGTATCACACAGCACGGATGGGGAATCACTTACCTGACTCAGATAATTTGTCCTGAAAAATTACTGAAATCTATCAAAGCGCGTAACTGTCTTTTCTAGAATCAGAGTATTCCTGCCACATGCCCTCCAGCAGGTGCACTGTACTCCTTGCAGGGCCTGGCATCCGTGGTTGTGTCCCATGCCTTGGACTTGAATTCTTACCATGTTTATAGATATAGTTCTTCTGATCCAGCAGATTTGAGCTTACTCACTCTTCCTAGAAGCCTTCCCTAGCCAGCCTGTGCTAGAAGATTTTTCCTGTAATCCTTTTCACCTTCATTCTGCATTCTTCCTTTGTAGTATTTCTTGCTGTTTGTCTTTGTTTCCTTGTCTGTTATTTATTTTACCCCTTAAATGGTAAGATCCATGCAGGTAGGGTCTCCCTGGTGGTGCAAGGGGTTAAGTCTCAGCACTATGAAGCTGTGGGCAGCTACTGCAGCACCAGTTCAATCTCTGGCCAAGGAGCTAACCCACATGGCACAGCAGACCTCTCCTGTCTCCCCTCTGCTCCCTTCAGCAGTGTATTTCAGTAGATCTGTCTGTTCTGCTCCCCACTCTGCCTCTAGTGAATCCTCTTACCCCACACCTCTTGCCTACACCCCAGATCTTGTATTCATAAATAAATAAACCTTTAAAAAAAAAATCCATGCAGGTAGAATGAGAATGTTAGGATTTTTTTCGACCATGGGCTTGACACATTAAGATGCTAAATAAAATTCTATCGAATGGATAAATGAGTGAATGCCGTCCAGATCCATTCTGTCCCTTGTACATGTTGTTTTCCATATTCTTTTCTGTCTTGGGAAATTTGTTCTTGCCTTCAAGGTCCAAGTAAACTCTCTGCTCCTAACAGCAAAATCACTTCCTCCTCTGTAATTTGTACATACCTCTATTGTGCTAAGACTTTGCTTGTATTGTAAGATTTTGTCATTTGTGGTGTGGTTGTTAATCCACTGATTGGACCTTGTTTCCCCACCATGCAAGACAAAAACATATTTTATTGATTTTCCTATCCATAACAACAATGATAGTCATAACAATGACCCCCAACTAACTCTCATTAAATGCTTTCTGAGTGTATCTAAACTCTTTGTGAAATATCATTCTAAACTCTTCATCAGAGCTGGGCAGATGCTTAACATAGTATCTGGGACATAGTTAACCCCATAAAAATGTCAACGAACAAATAAATAAATATTATAATTTTAGTTTTAAACTGAGCAGTTATAATAAAAATAAGCATTTTTGTATTTGAATAACATACACTACTCTTTAAATAAACAGGAGAAAAGTCACTGTTTATTATTAGCCCCCAAATTAAGCAGCTTAAAACAGCAAACACATTATCTCATAGTTTCTGAAAGTCAAGAATCAGGTAGAGGCTTAGCTGTAATTCTAAATTATACTTGGTGAAATCTTGCCACATAAAGTATATGGGTGGTGTTATAGCAGAATAAACATAAGTAGGAGTTGAGCAGAATCACAGTGGGGAACGCTTGATAACAATACAATTGCTCACTTGAAAGGCATCTTGGAACAAAAGATGAGTAAAGTCTAATTGTCTGCAATTTTTGATTGGCATGTATAGGCTTCCAAAAGAAGTCATTGGAGATTCCAGGAATGACTTTTCAATAACTTCTGATCATTTTCAAGGGAAATACTGAATATATATGGCTTTTCTTGTTCTTTGGTTCTGTGATAAACCATATGCCACACATAGGGAATTTAACATATAAACGAAGACTGAAATTGGAACTAGCCCATTGCCAGATTTGTGACTCTTTTGGGAAAATTTGGAAGAGCCCTGGAGTCCTAAGACTTAAACTAGTGTTCTTACAGATAAAACTATTAGAAGTAGCAAGGGAGGGAAATTCTTGATAAAAATGTTGATAGATGTTGTAAGCAGAAAAGATTGAAAAACGATTGTCTTACAAACTGAATGAAGGTGTTCTGAGGAAAACAAGTACCCAACTAGCCGTTTACTCTTAAATTCATAGGCAGGAATGTTTTTAAATATAAATGACAGCTGTGGGGCCTCAGTGACAAGCTTACCCAGTTCTCAATGGCAGCTCACGAGTAAACAGGTCACGAAGCCCGTATGTGGGGAGCAGGAACAAATCTTATGATGAGTCAGCAGGAGAGACACAGGTAGCAATAACGCAGCGTCCAACAGTGGCAGCTCCCCTGGGCCCCAGTCACAGCAGTGGTGCTATGAATGGCCAGCGAGAAGCCCCCCAGAGGAGCCATGTTACCTTTTATATGATTTACAGGCAATGCTGGCACAGGGCCAAGTTAGGCCTACTTTATAGAAATATATTTTGTACATGGCAACTACACATCAAGGTGACATATTACTTACTGCTATCCACCATGCAGACTACATCACAAGGCAACATGGTATCTACTCGGCCACCGGTGCTGAAAGGTCACAGCAAAAAGCAGCCTGAGAAAACTGTTTTCTCAACAGCTTTGCAACTTTTTTTTTTTTTTAAATTAATTGATGCTCCATTATCTGGGCACTGTTATACCCTCTTTTCTTCAGGGTCAACAAACTTCTCCAGCAGTGGGTGGCTCTAGCAATCCTGAGGTACTCTCCATGTCCCATCATTTTTACACTTGCACTTTAAAAAGGAACATTCCTGGACCTCCCTGGTGGTGCAAGGGGTTAAGTTGCAACACTATGAAGCTATCCAGAGCCACTGTAGCACTAGTTCGATCCCCAGCCAGGGAGTTTCCCACATGGCGCAGCAGACCTCTCCTGTCTCACCTGCTGCTCCCCTCAGCAGTGTATTTCAGTCAGTCCGCCTGTTCTGCTCCCCTATATCTCTGGTGAATCCTCTCACCCCCACACCTCTGGCCTACAGCCCAACTTGTATACCTAAATAATCTTAAAAAAATTAAAAGGAACATTCCTTCATCCTTTATGACATCTGCTAATTTGAGAGGGATCTATCTTGGAAAAGGGATCCGTAAGATTAAATGTTCCTCTGGAGACCTCTTCCTGCAGCTCCCCGAGGATTCCTGTAGTCAAACTCAAGTCAAAGCTAATTTGGAAAGTAACTTACTGCTATTTTTGTGTCCAAATCAAACCCAAATTGAAGATCTTTGTGAAGTCCTGAACTCTTTAGGGATTAAAAGTTCTACCTAGTGCTTTTTTCTCCTCCATTTTGAGCCCTTATCCTCCCCCTCCCTTGCTGAATGTCTCTCTCTTACTTGGTTCCCCTATATTCCTGCTATAAGTGAAACCATTCAATATTTTTTAAGGGACTATGGTGACGGTTCCCGGGTGAATTGGTGGTGGGAAACCTACAGGAAATACACAATAATGTAAAAGACATAAATAATAATAACTAAAAAATATTAGAAAAAAGTTCTACATAAATCAGTAAAATCTTTGGGACTCACTCCATCAAGTTACAACCCTATCCAAGCTTGCATAATAACTGCTAAAAGCAGTAGATGAAGGACTAATACCAAGAGTTGAAAGCCTAATAAAAAAAACTCATGCTTAGTTACACTAGTCCACTATACTGTCCTCCTTGTCTGGAAACCCAATGGATGAGAATACAGATTTCTTCAGGACCTACTTCCCTGTGATACAAAACCCAAATACTATTTCATCGTATTTCATATTCTAGACTCATAAATTGGTGCTATGCTTTCTTTAGTCCATTAGATTAGGTTGATGTAGTTTATCCTGTTCACACTTCCCCAGGGACGTCAACAATATGCCTTGATATTTATGCTTCTTTGATTTAACAAGGCACCCTCCTACTATTTTTTTTTCCCATAAGTTCCTGACTAGACCCTTATGGTCACTAAATTTTCTTGCAACTCTATTCTGACCCAATAAGTGGATGACCTCTTAAAATCTCATGAAGTTGGCTGAGTTCCAATAAGTTTTCACCTTAAAAGAACTGCCTTAGGCCATTAGAACCCAGAACCCAAATCTATTCATATTCTTTTCTTATTTTCTCTTGTTGAATGACTATCAAGACTTTGTCAAGGTAGTCTCCCTTGCTGCCTTAAATTTAATAAATTCTGCTTTCTTTGCTTAACAGCTTTTTCTGGGCTCTCCAACAAAACTCATATTGCTGCAGCCATGAAGCAAATTTAGTTTCTTTGAACTTTATTTGCTGTTTTTACCAGATTGTTTAAAAATCTTTCTTAGAAGTGTGTAAAGATGCTTTGGGAAGAATATTTATTCTTCTGGGCCATTCACTGAAGGTAATTGGGAAAATAATGTGTGGGACACGCGTGAGGTTTAATAAAGTCCCTGGCGCAATATGATGTTCAGTGAATATTAGCTATATTATAATCCCTAATTCCCCAACCAACCCCTCCTTACCTGGACCTACAAGCATCTGCAAACTCCAGCTTAATTACCTCTGAATTTGGGGTTCCCATTCATAGGTGACTATCCTGGTTTCTCCTCTAAGACTGATTGGCAGAGATCATCTGCTTATCCTCTCTCCTCCCAGCATTTTGACACTATCTCCCCTCCATTCCCACCAGCAGCTGAAGGAGGAATCTGACTCTACATTTGCCTTCTTTACAGGTTTTAAGGTGACTCTTCCTTGGGGAGGGTTGACGGAGTGGCAGGCCTCTATCCAGTGATATTTCATTTTAAAAGTGAAAAATACCTTACCCCTGATAATTGAGCATATTTCCTTTTCGGCCACTTTTCCCAAATAAATGAATAGACCTAACAACCTCTCAAAAGCATTTTGCAAGGGATGGTGGCTAAACAGGACTCCTGATTAAGTTATGAGGTTAATGCAATTGGGAGTTGAGAGGAAACCTCAGTGTATCTTTAATTACAGGGCTCCTGTACCATGCACATAAAAGGTAATTTAGGAAGGGGGCCACCCAGGGAGCTTCTCCACAATGCTTTGTTTCTGAAAGACCAAGACAGCAAAAACACTGAAGCATCCACATTCGTTCCTAAAATTCTCCTTTCTGAGACAGCATATCCTAAATGCTAATTCTGCGTTATTGAAACATTCAAATCTACTCTGAAATTTAAAGAGGAAACAGATGAAGTATAAATGTGTGAATAATATCTTCCAAGCCAAAAAAAGTTTAAAAGGAAAAAAAATCTGCAGAGATGTTTACTTTGCCTTTTCCAATTACTGGATGAAATGATGAGGCTGATGACTGCACTCCAGTGGGGTGAGTGGGGTGCAGTGTTTTTGTTTGGGGGTGCAGGGTCGAAAAGTTTACTGATGGGAAGTGGTGTGCTGAGAAATGCTTGACACTCCTCCAGAGGTCGGAGGGGAGCCGACATTCACAGTGTTTGCTGATGTCTGTGGCATAAATCCTTCCACTGTGGTTGGCTGCAAGTTATCAGTGTGACATCACCGAACCCAGAATTTGGAAGAGCTGTGCAGTCGACACCATATAGGGTTTTCCAACCAGAAGATAAATACAAAAATAACCTGGAAAGCAGAGGCAATATTAAAATGTGGCAAAATAGTTAGGAACTGATGAGTTTTGAGTACTTATTTTCCTTGTTTTTAATATCATTTATGAAGTTAGAAGTTTATATAATTGAATGTTTGTTTTTTATTGATGTGCCATTGCTTTACAATATTATTTGATTTAGGGGGATAAGTTTAGACCTCCTCAGATGTCTGTGACCACCCCACCCCACCATCGAAGCACCCAGAGTCTTTTCCCATACCATAGCGCTCCCTCCCCTGTTGTTACCACCCTCCCTCTCTAATAGCCTCCCTTCGCTATCCCCGGTAGTAGCCTCAATTCTGCAATCATATTTCTAGGGTCCATTTTGATTTAGTTTTGTCATTTCCTTTGTTTTGTTTCTCTGTATTCTACATATGAGTGAAATTATAATTTAATTTTTACTGAAGGCTTTGTTTACCAACTAGTTCCAGAATTTTCACAGTTGGCTTTCTTAGGAAAACAATAATATGAGGTTAAGGGTGTTCCTCTATCTGCTGTCCTCTTACGACACATTCCCAGCTCTTACTGGGCTATTTCAAACCTGGAGATTCAATTTCCCAGTCACTTTTTCTTACAAAAAACTTCTCTCCAGTACAAAGCCTGTGGTCCCATTAAATGCTTCAGATAGCAGTGTATCCCTTTGGGTGACCAAGGATGGCCAGGTGGCTTCAAATAGTGTACACTTTCCAGAGGGACACTGTTACCTTCAGGATCTGAGAGCTGCCTTGGGAAGGAAGCCTGAGCTATTAATACTAGACCCAAGTGTTAGGACTTTTTGGAGATGATTATGTGCAGGGACAGAACAAAGGCACTTTTTTTCAGAGTGATGTGGACCCGGCTGCTCAAATAAATTAATGTTCCAATTCAAATGACTCATTTTGTAGGAACATTAAGTTCATAGCCAATTTGTCAACATAAGAAAACTACCACCTCATTTTTTTTAACTCAAAAAATATTGCTTAAATTGTAAGAGTATAATTCTCCTTTTGGCAAAAGATGGAGTGAAGTACACAAAGGCGGTGCTGGAGCCTTACTGGCACTGTGTTCAGTGGCTGCCATATTTTCCAGGGTGGCGAAAGGATTGGAAATTGTCACCTTAGGATTGCTTATAGAAACTCTGCTTTCCAAGCAGATGTCTAAAGAAGGATATCGTATCTACTTAAAGGTGTTTGAAACACTATCATATAGAAGAGGGATTAAGATTGCTTTGCAAACCTTTATAGTAAATAGAAATAGGACCTCAGAATTCCAGAGACTTGTGTCTCAATTTGGCCTTGTGGTTTATTAGTTGTATGACCTTGGACAAATTATATAAATTCTCCAGATCCCTTATCTGTAAAATTGAGTTATTGGTTTGCTATTATCACAAATGTAGTGTCTAAAAATTGCCTACATTTATTGTCTTATACACTTCTGGAAGTTGGGCTCAGAAGCAGTTCTCACTGGCTAAAATCCAAATGTCAGCAGGACAAAATGTCTTCTGGAAGCCCTAGGAAAGAACCTTTCTCTTTCCCTTTTCCACCTAGAGACTGCCTGTATTCCTTGGCTCCTGGCCCTTTCTTTTCCTTCAGCTTCAAAACCAGAATTGTTGGGTCAAGTTCTTCTCACCTTGCTGTCTTTCTGGTTCTCTTCTGCCCCCCTCTTCAATTTGTAAGAACTCGTGATCACTTTGAACCCACCCAGGATAATCTCTCCCAGGATAATCTCACCCAGGATAATCTCAGAGTCAGCTGATAAGCAACCCTATTTCTTTCTGCAATTTTGATTTCCCTTTGCCAGGTAACCCAACATATTCATATTCATGCATGTCAAGAATTTGGATGTAGACATCTTTGGGGGCCATTTATTCTGTCTGTCAGATGAAGGTAACAATATAATGAAGCTAAAAATATTACCTGCCTCATAGCATTGTACAGAAGATGACTACTTTATAGATCTTAGAGTAAGAACTTTGTAAATACTAGTGTCTGTCACTATTATCTTTCGTAAAAATTTGTATTGGTTCTTTAGTTTGCAATAACAAAGTATCACAAACTGGGGTGCTTACACAACAGGAATTTATTGTCTCACAGTCTTGAGAGCTAGAAGTCTGAGGCCAAGGTGTCAGCAGACCTGGTTCCTTCTGAGGGCTGTGAAAAAGAGTGTTTCCTGCCTCCTCCCTGGCTCTGTGGTTTGCTGACAACCTTTGGTTTTCCTTGGTTTGTAGTTGCGTGACCCTAATCTCTGCCTTCATGTTCACGTGGCATTCTCTTGTAAGTACATCTGTGTCCGTATTTCTCCTTTTTATAGGGCAGCAGTCACATTGGAATAAAAAAACATCCTACTCCAGCGTGTCCTCATCTTAACTAATTACACCTGTGACAACCCTACTCCCAAATAAGGTCATACTCTGTGATCGTGGGGGTGAGAATTTCAACATATAAATTGGAGGGGAACATAATTCAACCCATAACACAATATAAAGGGTAGGAGGCATTATGACTGGATAGAAGGTGCATACGGCGCATGTTTGTCTCAGTAGAAGGAAGAGTTTTCCAGGAGAGATGTCTGAATGAGTGGGATGAGGTGCTGAGGTCCTCAGCATTCATCATCCGTCCAGTGAGGCTGAGCTTGTCGCAGAGCAGACAAAGCTGCTTAGAAAACATAGGCTTTACATTGCTGTCTTCACTTGGAGAGGATACACATGACTTTTTTGGAGATCTCTGACAGTGCAATTCATTAGACTGATGTGTACCCCCAAAGAAGTGCACTCTGGGGGGGAGCTATAGCATTCTTAGGGAAACTTATCCAGGATTTTCAGTACATAGTGTAGTCACATTGCAGTAAGTTAAAAATTGTAGAAATAAGCACTTTAAAACTCCTACTAATTAGAATTCAAGGAGGATCATGATTGTTTGAAGATACACTTATGCCTAAGTGTGTATCTAGGGTTCTATGAAGGTGATAAATCACATGCTTCCCCAGCTAAACACCAGCTAGTGTCAAATACAAAACAAATTCAGATTTAGATAAGGACAGATCTTATTTGAAAAAAACCACTGCAAAGCGAAAATGGTGAGTGAAAGAGAGATGATTGTTATAGAAAGGGGGTCATCTCAGGAGAGAATGCTCTCTGCAAGGTCTGCGAGCATCTCCAAGGCAGAAAAGGGTTTTCCTTGTACAAAGAAGAATAAACAAGGCCAGAAATAATTGAGTGTGGGAAGTGGGATGGGCTGATGATGGCATGATCAGATAGTTGATGAATATTCCCCCGAGCTCACTGTGTTTTTAGGGGAGCATCTGGAGGGGTGTCTGCTGTCTCAGCTCCGTGAGCAGGTGATTTGCTTCTCTGAACCTGTTTCCTCCTTGAAAAGTGGGGACAAATACAACACTTGTCAGAGGGGTTTTTGAACCCAGATCTGTCAGACAAAATGCTGGCTCTTTTAGAGAAAAGACCACTTACAAAAGGAGAACCAATTTATCAAGTCCTCTTTAAAGTTCATTCCTGTTTAAAAAAAAAAAAACAAAACTGCAAGCTTATTTCCTTCTGAAATTTGGCTAATTAGACTCAATCATTATCAAAGGATTTAATGAAATAACTGTTAAAAATTTGGTTCATTATTTTTCATAAGGACAGAACATAGTGTAAATTTACTGATGTAGAACCTTTGATGGGCTCAGTGATCCATGTTTCGACATAAACCCTCTAGGCCATTCTGATACCCACTGAAGCTTGACGAGCGCTGGTAGTGTTGGGAGCACCTGCTCTGAACCGGGATTGCTTGAGTTTGAATCCCGGCTCTGCCATTTATCCACTGTGACCTCTTAGGTCTCAGGTTCTCATATCATAGGGCTGGGAGGAGTACTGAATCAAATAAAATATGTTAACGTGCAATGAATAATGCTGGGTACTTGATTGAAATGTGTTGGTATTTATATTACTGTATCACTCTTAGCATCAGCATCATCATCATACATTGTCATATGATAATGGGGCATTATAATTCCATATCTGAAGTCACTCTCAAATTTGTTTGTATGTCTTAGGAAACTGTTTTCAAGCAACTCACAGTCTAGCAGAGAAAACGGAACAAATAATTTCAATATAATATGCCACAAGCAACAAAACATGTGGCTATAGTATATGGTGGTAATGCTAGGGGGAAGTGAGTTTGGGGAGTTAAGTTAGGGAACAGTCTCAGAGGTTAAGGTTGGGAGGGGTGGTAACTGCCATTTGTTGTGGCTTTAGGTAATGTAAAAAAATTTTTTTTCAAAAATGTCCAAAGAGTTATAAAATTCTTTCTATCAAGGGGTCAAAAGAAATAAACTTCCAGTAGTAAAATGCATAATTTGCAGGGATATGATGTAGCATGGTGACCATAGCTAACAACATTGTATTGTGCATTTGAAAGTTGCTAAAAGAGGGCCTCCCTGGTGGCACAGAGGTTAAGCGCTGCGCTGTGGAGCTGTTGGCAGCGGCAGGGAGTTCGACACCCAGCCGGTTAGATTCCCACATGGCGTGGCAGACCTCTCCTGCCTTGCCCGCTGCTCCCCTCAGCAGTGTATTTCCATCGATCTGCCTGTGCTGCTCCCCACTCTGTCTCTGGTGAACCCTCTCACCGCCCCACGCCTCTGGCCTGTACCCCAGCTTGTATGCATAAATAAATAAATCTTAAAAAAAAAGTTGCTAAAAGACTAGATTTTAAAAGTTCTCATAAGAAAAAAAGATTGTGTAAGTATGAGAGGTTATGGATGTTGACTAGTCTCAGTGATCATCTCTTAATACACAAATACCTAATCATTATGTTGTGCCCCTGAAAGTATCATTTTATATAAATTTATATGTCAATTATAGTCCAATAAAAATTTGCCTGTTTTAAAAATTATTAACAGTTTATTTTTAAAAATGTCTTTATAATGCATTACAGGTAGATTAAGCCAGTAATGGGCCTAGGTTTAAAGTTTCATAAAATATGTCTTTATTGCTGATTCCTATCTGCATCTCTGTGACTCTACATCAATTTTACTTGCAGATAAACCATTTATTGCATTTAAAATTGCATTTCTTGTGTATCATTGATTTATAACATCATATATATCTTAGGTGTGTAATTTCACACCTCTAAAATATATGCTATCACATCACACTCACCACCAAAGTCCCAGTAATCCTCCACCATAGTCCATGGGACAAAGGGCTATATTTTTAACCTTTTATGAAGGTGAGGTCTGGATTAATGACCTCCCTTCTTTAGTCCACTAATAATGTGTCCCAGGTATCAGAGACGAGAGGAGAACTAGTTTAGGGGGATCCTAATTGCAAAAGGAGGAGTGATATCTACTTAAGCTGGAAACGAGGCATGGGCCTAGTCACAAAAGGCCTTTGTCTGAAGCCCAGCAGCCTACACTACACCAGGTGGGTAATTGGGAGTTGCCAGTCAATTTCAGAAGGACTGTGGTCAGTTTTGTGCTTTAGATAAATCTGGTGGCAGAGTGGAAGGAGATTGCAGTGCCAGACAGAGGTACAAAGGCCACAAATGGAATATTGGGTTTGGCTGGGATGGTGAGATCAGAACTCAGGCAGGACAGTGATGGAGAGAAGGTTGACTGTCTAGAAAGTTCATGGAAATAGCAGGATTTAGAGGCTGATGATGACTTCCTCTTCAGGAGGTGTGGGTGGAAAAGAGAATTAATCCTTGAGAATATGGTCATACTGATATTGAACCTATTGTTCTACCCCCAATTCTTATATCACAGGGCAAAGAAAACTGTGTGCATGACCTAGAGTGCTGAGGCTCTGGAAGCTACTCAGAGGCTGCTGGTCCAGGGGAATCCCGTGGAGCCAAGAAGCCTACACCTTTCTTGACCCAGATTTCATTGGTTGAGCTTTGATTATTACCTTACTTAAGTCTACCATCTCTCTCTCCCTGGCCCCTGATGATGTATTAGGGCCATCTTTACCCAAATGGACTTGATGGGCAGCATTTATCACACCTTCCCTGCTCATGCCTGAGGATGGGAAATACAGAGTTAGTAATGGACTTTTGAGATGATGGCCTCTCTGTCCTCCACTCTTTCATACTCTTCACAGCTTAGGTAATGCTTGCTTTCTTTGTCTTGCGTTGAAGGCTTGTAGAGGCCTCATCTTGTTTTCTGTCTTTTTCTAGATGGCTCAGTGGTCAGTTGGGACTTTTCTCTCCTCTAGTGGTTAGATCTCTGAGAGTTGGGAGTGTCCTTTTAGAACCAATTTTTTTCTTTTCATCTTATTTGTGAATTCCTCTTTGTGGGTATTTCTCTTTCCTTATGTCTCCCATTCTGAGGTGACATGCCAGTTCTGGCCAGGACAACTATTATCCTTTGCCCTAAGAATTTACTGTCACTCTGAGAATTGGTTAGCATTATGTTCCTGGACCCTAGAGGGAACAGAGAATTGAATTTAGAGTCGGTGATTGTGCTGTCACATTTAGTATAAAATCCTGGGAGGGACATCAACATCAGAGCTAATGGACTAATGGTCCTTTCAGTAAGAGTCAGTAGGATAAGGGTGGAAGAAAGTTATTTGTAGCATGTATGTGTGTCTGCAAAACTGAATTGAGAGCTGAAGGCCCAAAGTTGAATTTAATTTAAGTTGTGGAGCTTAATCAACATTTTCTCCAACCTAAGATACATGATGAAGTGGTTAGAAGACAGGCTCCAGAAATACACTGTGCATATTCAAAAGAAGACTCTAGAGCTAGCTCTATGAGCTAGGGCAAGATACTTACTCTTTCTGTGCCTTAGTTTTTTCATCTGTAGCATGAGAATAATTAAATTCCTGTCTTATTTAGTTTTGAGAGAATCGAATGAAAAATGTAGTAAGGCAGTTCAGAGTACTACCTGTAATAATAATAATAATAATAATAATAATAATAATAATAATAATAATAGTTGCTATACTTTTAAGAGCATATTGTGCACTAGGGCTCAAAAATATTGCACATGACTGTTCTTCTTTGTCAGTGTTGTGCCAGCCTGGCACCAGGGCAGGTTCCCTGTGATTCAGGCAGATAGGTAAGGATGAGTCCTGGAACCCTCAGGGGCTTTATAAGGCTTTTTATGAGCTCTTTGCAGTGAGGCAACCAGGTACAGGGAAGGCAAGGGGGACCCGGGGGCCAGGAGGCTAACAGGCCCCCTAGTCCCAGACAAATCTTTACTTTTGGGGTTCTCCAGAGTCATCTTGTGGCCTCTGCTACTGTTGCCCCTGCTTCCACTGCCTCTGTGACGCTCGCGCTTCCACGCCCTCCCTGTCGAGCTCCTGTTCCGTCTGTGACACGCCCTTTCCTAGCGTCGGCCTCTAGGCCCAGGTGTGCCCACTCAGGCACGCACACGCCACCGCAAGGAACGCGTGCAAGACCACAGGTGTCCATCATTAACTCTAATGGTGGTAGGGCGGCAAATCCTGATGCCTCCTTCATTTACCCTACCAGAGTATGAAAGTTTCTTCCTGAAAAGTTAGAGTTGACCAGTGAGCAACTACATAGCAGAGAAACTGTCCAAACCTCACCCCAAAAGGTAAGAAAAAAATAGATCTGAATGAATCTTTGGGGGCAGGGGGTGGCTTGTTAAAAATACTTGTGCTGGGGATCACGCTGAGGTTCTCGGATTCAATGAGGTGGTTCAGTATGCAGTGAGGAGTGTGGGGTTAAGTGGGTGGTGGTGGGTCTGATAATTTACATTTCTTTTTTTGGATAAACTTTAAAGACATACAATTATAAGCCTTCTCAGTCCTTTCTTTAAAAGATTTATTTATTGATTTATACAAAGAAAAACTGGGGTGTAGGCCAGAGGTGCAAGGGGAAGAGGATTCACCAGACACAGAGTGGGGAGCAGATCTACTGAAATACACTGCTGAGGGGAGCAGTGGGCGAGACAGGAGAGGCCTGCTGCGCCACATGGGTCAGCAACCTGGCTGGACCAAACTCAGTCTGTAGAGGTGATAGCACTGAGACTTAACCCCTAGGCCACAGGGGAGACCCTAATTTGCATTTCTAACAAGGTCACTGCTGGTTTGGGGACCACATTTGGAGACACTAGTATAGAGATTGAGGTCACATTTTGAAGTCAGAAGGATTCAGACAGGAAGCTGAGCTTTCATGCTCTACGGACTTGGGCAAATTACTTTGTCTCTTTAAGCTTCAACTTCCTTATCTTCATATGTGTCTGATAACTAGGGTGTTTGAAGAGACAAATTAGATGTTTTATAGAGACTGTTTTGGACACAACACTTTGCTGTTGTTCCTATTCTGCTAAATTTTGTGAAATTCCCCATCTTCTCTGTGCCTCTACTTATCTACAAAGGGGAGCACTGATGAGTCTCTGGTAGAGGTAGAGGTAGAGGCAGGTGAATGCACTCCATGAGACAATAGCCTTGAGCACTTTTTAAAAAAAGATTGATTTATTTATGCATACAAGCTGGGGTGCAGGTCAGAGGTGTGAGATGGTGAGAGGATTCACCAGAGACAGAGTGAGGAGCAAAACAGGCAGACTAACTGAAATACACTGCTGAGGGGAGCAGAAGGCAAGACAGGCGAGGTCTGCTACACCATGTGGGAAGCTTCCTGCCTGGGGATTGAACTCGTGCTGCAGTGGCTGTGGATAGCTTCATAAGCTGAGACTTAACCCATCGTACCACCCAGGGAGGCCCAGCCTTGAGCACTTTTTAAAAGTAAAAAGCACTGGCTAAATTTCACGACTTTCAGTGAGCATTCTAGGGGTTAAACACGCCGTCCTGTGTGTAATGCTTTAAATAGGACTTGGAATGTCTTTCTCTTGGGTTAAATTTGAAAATCCTCTGCTACTACCAGAGGTCTAGGACTCCTGTGAGTGCCATTTTAGTTCTCATCTTTAATTTTACTCTCCTGTTGCCTTCTCTTTAGTTTTCCACCAGCGTAGGGTATCATGATAAAAAAAAAAAACAAAAAACAAAAACAAAACCAGAAAGAAAGGCAAGCTTTACTCAGATTACCAATTCTCTACTATAATAGTAACTTTCCTTGGACGCTAACTCGGCTGGGGAGGTATTTTAGTGAGCCTGGGCTTTGTTATCTTTTGTGGCAAAGAGGTGAATGTTTGTTAACTCCTACACAGAACCATCCTGGCTTGGATTTCTCTATTTCGAAACCTAAATTTTACCAGTTAATTTTTGCTCTTCTCTTGTGAATGCACCTTTTACTGGTGATATCAAAAATCCAGTCAATTCAAAATCTAGCTGCAAAATCTCTTGTGGATTTTAGGTAGCTTGGTTTAATTAACTTCATTAATGCTTTATAGTAGTATGTTAGTAAGTCATGCTTTCTCTTTTTGGTAATATTTCAACTTTGAGACTGTGATGACTTAGTAAGGTGTGACTGTAAAAGACAGACAGAGATTTGTTAAACAAATGGGGATCTCCAGACAGAAGAGATACAGAAATAAGAATCGTTAGGCAAATTGTTGAAGGTTTCACTGGAGTTCAGTGCTGAGATGACTGTTGCATCCATGGGCTTCTGAGTAGCTTTTGAATTTGTCTATTTACCCATAGACAGGCCCTCCCCTGAAAGTAATAGGAAGACCTGGTTCAATGCAAGTAAATGTCTTCTTTTTATTGTATCATTTATTTTAATATATATATTTTATTTATTTACTTTTGTTATTCATAGCTTTTACATTATTGTGTGTTCCGCATAGGTTACCCACCACCTGTTCGCCCATGGAGCCATCACCATAGTCCCCCATGCTCCCCTCTTCCCCCTCTTGAGTCCTTACCCTCCCTTCTTCCCCTCCTGAATGTCGCATTCTTATTTGTCTCCCCTATATTCCTGTTATAAGTGAAACCATTCCATACTTTTTCTTTCTGGCTTATTTCACTGATCATGATCCCTTCTAGTTCCATCCATGTTGCTGCGAATTGCATGTGTTTGTCTTTTTTGAATGCTGAATAGTATTCCATTGTGTATATGTATCACATCTTGATCCAGTCATCTAATTTTGGGCATCTGGGTTGTTTCCATACCTTAGCTATTGTAAACAGTGCTGCAATAAACATGTGGGTGCATGTATCCTTTTGGATTAGTGTTTTTGTGTCCTTTGGGTAGATTCCCAGAAGTGGTATTGCCAGGTCATGTGGAAGCTCCATTTCTAGCAGTCTGAGGAAAGGCCACACAGCTTTCCATAGTGGTTGGATCAATTTGCATTCCCACCAGCAATGTAGGAAAGTTCCTTTTCCTCTACATCCTCGCCAACATTTGTTGTTACCTGTTGTTTTAATGTGTGCCATTCTCACTGGCATGAGGTGGTATCTCATTGTGGTTTTAGTTGCATTTCCCTGATTATAAGTGATGTTGAGCATTTTTTCATATACCCGTTGGCCATTTGCTTTTCTTCTTTGGAGAAGTGTCTTTTTAGCTCTTTTGCCCATTTTTTGACTGGATTGTTGACTTTGCTTTTGTTGAGTTGTGTGAGCTCTTTGTAGATTTTTGTTATCAGTCCTTTATCGGTTGTATTGTGTGCAAAGATCTTCTCCCAATTAGTAGGGTGTCTGCTTGTTTTGATTATTGTCTCTTTTGCTATACAGAAGCTTTTTAGTTTGATGTAGTCCCAGCTGTTTATCTTTTCTTTTACTTCCTTTGCTATGAGGGAAGTGTTTTTAAAGATTTTGCTGAGATGTATGTCATGTAGAGTTTTGCTTATATTTTCTTCTATAAACTTTATGGTTTGAGGTCTTATCTCCAGGTCTTTTATCCATTTTGAGTTGGTTTTTGTGCATGGTGTGACGTAGTAGTTTAGCTTCATTTTTTTGCATGTGGCAGCCCATTTTTCCCAACACCATTTATTGAACAAGCTAACCTTGTTCCATTGCATATTCTTTGCCCCTTTGTTGAAGATTCGTTGTCCATAAATATGTGGATTTATTTCTGGGTTTTCTATTCGATTCCTTTGGTCTGTGTGTCTGTTTTTTGCTCCAGTACCATGCTGTTTTAATTATTATGGCTTTGTAGTATAGTTTGAAATCAGGGAGTGTAATCCCTCCATTTATATTCTTTTTAGTCAGCTATTCGAGGTTTTTTGTGGTTCCATATGAATTTAATCAATATCCATTCTATTTCTTTGAAGAATGTCATAGAGATTTTTATTGAAATAGCATTGAATCTTTAGATTGCTTTTGGTAGGATGGCCATTTTGATAATGTTAATTCTTCGAATCCATGAGCAGGGGATGTCTTTCCATTTTTTTGTGTCCTCCTCTATTTCTTTTAACAGTGTCGTGTAGTTTTCTTTGTATCAGTCCTTTACCTCTTTTGTTAGGTTTATTCCCAGGTACTTGATTTTTTTGGTTTTGATTTTGAAGGGAATAATTCTTTTAATTTCTTCTTCTTCAGACTGAGTGTTTGCATATAGAAAGGCTACTTTCTTTTTGTGCATTGATTTTGTATTCTGCTACGTTACTGAATTGGTCTATAGTTTTGAGTAGTTTTTCTATGGAGTTTTTAGGATTCTCTATGTATATAATCATATCATCTGCAAATAGTGACAGTTTAATTTCTTCCTTTCCCTATTTGGATTCCTTGTATGTCTTTCTCTTGTCTTATTGCTCTCGCTAGGACTTCAAGTATTATATTGAAAAGCAATGGTGAGAGTGGACATCCTTGTCTTGTTCCTGATTTTAGGGGAAAGGTTTCCAGCTTCTCACCGTTGAGGATAATATTGGCTGTGGGTTTGTCATATATGGCTTTTATTGTGTTAAGGAATGTTCCTTCTATCCCGAGGATTTCAAGGGCCTTTATCATAAATGGGTGTTGAACTTTGTCGAATGCTTTCTCAGCATCTATTGATATGATCATATGGCTTTTATTTTTATTTTTGTTGATGTGTTGGATTACATTGATTGATTTTCGGATGTTGAACCATCCTTGTGTCCCTGAAATAAATCCCACTTGGTCGTGGTGTATTGTCTTTTGGATGCATTGTTGGATCCTGTTGGCCAAGATTTTGTTGAATATTTTTGCATCAGTATTCATTAGGGAGATTGGTCTGTAGTTTTCTTTTTTTGTATTGTCTTTGTCTGGTTTTGGTATTAGAGTAATATTTGCTTCATAGAATGTGTTTGGTAGTACTCCTTCCTTCTCGATTTTTTGAAAGAGTTTGTGTAAGATAGGGACTAGTTCATTTTTTTTTAAAGATTTATTTATTTATACATACAAGCTGGGGTACAGGCCAGAGGCGTGGGGTGGCGAGAGGGTTCACCAGAGACAGAGTGGGGAGAAGAACAGGCAGATCAGAAATACACTGCTGAGGGGAGCAGCGGGCGAGGCAGGAGAGGTCTGCCGCGCCATGTGGGATTCTCCCCGGCCGGGCGTTGAACTCGCATCGCTGCTGCCAACAGCTCCACAGCCCAGCGCTTAACCGCTGCGCCACCGGGGAGGCCCGGGACTAGTTCATTTTTAAACGTTTGGTAGAATTCATTTATGAAACCATCTGGTCCTGGGCTATTGTTTTTGGGGAGGGTTTTGATTACTGCTTCAATTTTGCTGCTTGAGATTGGCCTGTTCAGGTGTTCTATATCTTCTTTACCTGTTTTTGGGTGGCTGTGTAGTTTCAGGAATTTGTCCATTTCCTCTAAGTTGTTGAACTTGTTTCCATATAGCTGTTTATAATAATCTCTGATTATTTTTTTGATTTCTGCTGTGTCTGTTGTAATTTCTCCTCTTTCATTTCTTATCTTGTTTATTTGTGTGTTCTCCTGTTTTTTCTTTGTAAGCCTGGCTAGAGGTTTGTCTGTTTTGTTTATTTTTTTTAAGAACCAGCTTTTGGTTTCGTTGATCTTCTGTATTGTTTTTTTGATTTCCATTTCATTTATTTCTTCTTTGGTATTTATTATTTCCTTTCTTATACTGGCTTTTGGGTTTTTCTGTTGTTCCTTTTCCAGTTCTTTGAGGTGGGAGGTTAGATTGTTTCTTTGAGTTGTTTCTTGTTTCTTGATGTGAGCCTATATTGCTATGTATTTCCCTCTCAATACTGCTTTTGCTGTGTCCCAAGCATTCCGGAAAGTTGTGTCTTCTTGGTCATTCATTTCTAGGTATTTTTTAATTTCTTCTTTGATCTCCTCATTAGTCCAGTGGTCTTCAAGCAGTGTGGGTTTCAATCTCCATAATGTAAAAGGGTTCCTTTTTTTCTTTTCATGGTTCATTTCTAGTTTGATGGCTTTATGATCGGAGAAATAGTAGGTATGATTTTGATCTCTGTGTATCTGTTGAGGTTTGTTTTGTGACCTAGTGTGTGATCAATCCTGGAGTATGATCCATGTGCACTTGAGAAGAATGTGTATTCAGATTTTTGGTGGTGCAGTGCCCTATAGATATCTGTTAAGCCCATGTGGTCTAGGTCCTTATTTAGAGCTTTAATATCCTTGTTTATTTGTTGTCTCATTGATCTGTCCATTTGTGATAATAGGGTGTTGAAGTCTCCTACTATTTATGTATTTTCTCTAATGTCTGTTTTCAGAGATGATAATAATTGTCTTATATATTTTGGTGCCCCTTCATTTGGGGAGTATATGTTGATGAGGGTTATATCATCTTGCTGAATTGTCCCCTTTATCATGATGTAGTGACCATCTATGTCTCTTTTTACCTTTTTTAGTTTGAAGTCTATTTTATCTGATGTAAGTATAACTGTCCCTGCCTTCTTTTTAGGTCCATTTGCTTGTAGGATTGTTTTCCAGCCTTTTACTTTCAGCCTGTGTTTATCTTTTGTGGCTAAATGTGTTTCCTGTAGACAGCAGAAGGTTGGGTCCTGTTTTTTGATCCATTTCGCTACTCTGTGCCTTTTTATTGATGAGCTTAGTCCGTTTCCATTTAGAGTTAATATTGATACATTGCCATCTATATTGGCCATTTTATTTGTCTTTTTGTGGTTTTAGTCCTTGTCTTATTCTGGTCTTTTTCATTCCTTTGTCAGTTTTGGTTTTAGGACTTCTTGTAGTATTGTTTGTAGTGGGGGTTTAGTCATGACGAATTTCTGGAGACTGTTTGTCTGGGAAGATCCTTATCCTTTCTTCATAGAGGAAAGAGAGCTTTGTGGGATAAAGTATTCTTGCTTGGCATTTATTGTCTTGGAGTTTGTTGAATATGTCTCTCCATTCTCTTTTTGCTGTAGCGTTTCTTTGGGAAATGTCAGATATCATCCTGATTGGTTTTCATTTGTAAGTTATTTGTTTCCTCCCCCTTGCCACCTTCAATATTTTGTCCTTGCATCATGGTGATTTGGAGATCTTCTTGCTTCTTGTATGCCTATTTTCATACTTGGGAAGTTTTCTTCTATCACCTCCTTAAATAGTTTCTCTGCTCCTTGGTCCCTCTCCTCTCCTTCTAGGATTCCTATAACTCTTATATTACCTTTTTTCATGGTGTCAGATAGATCTTGAATTATTTTTTCATTCTTTTCCCTTCGTGCTTCTATTTCCTTTTCCCTTTTGGATCTTTTAATATTTGCATCTTCAAATCGCTAATGCGGTCTTCCATTTCATCAATTCTGCTTTTATTGCTTTTCCCGGAGATCTTTAGTTCTTCCATTAAGCTCTTATTCTCCTTCTTTAGGGTCTCAATTTCATTCTTCAGATCATTAATTGTTTTTTCCATTTTTTCTTTTCCTTTATCATGATTTCCTTAATCATGATTCTAAATTCTTTTTTTTAAAGATTTATTTATTTATACATACAAGCTGGGGTACAAGCCAGAGGCGTGGGGCGGCGAGAGGGTTCACCAGAGACAGAGTGGGGAGCAGAACAGGCAGATTAGAAATACACTGCTGAGGGGAGCAGCGGGTGAGGCAGGAGAGGTCTGCCGTGCCATGTGGGATTCTCCCTAGATGGGTGTCGAACTCGCATCGCATGCTGCCGACAGCTCCACAGCCCAGCGCTTAACTACTGCGCCACCAGGGAGGCCCATGATTCTAAATTCTTTACCTGTCAAAGAGAGAAGTTCTTCCGTATCATTGTCAATGCGTTTTGGTGCTTGATTTTCTTTTTGTTCCATGCCCTTTCCCTGAGGGCTTGCTTGGTTGTTTGCATTTTTCCTTCTCCCTGTTTGTCTTCTGATTTGTTGTAAGTGTTGGGAGATTGTGGCACTGGTATTGGCAGGCATCTCTTTGGGTGCTCCTTCTTGGATGTTGAGGGGTGGTGATCTAACTGAATCTGGTCCCATTAGGCCAAACCTCTGGTGGTCGTGGTGGTTGGTGGTCCCTGTGCTAGCTCAACTCAGTTACAAGAACCCCAGTACTGAGGCCTGTGGCTGGTTTGCACTAGATCCTTGCAGGCTAGGGAGGATAACTTCTTAAGATTTTTTTTTTTTAGTGGTTCCTGTTGAGATGGTAGTTGCAGGTTTTATTTAGGAGGTCTTCCTAGAGAGATTCTTGTAAAACAAAATGAAACATACTGCAGCTAAAAAAAGTCTAAGTGGGGAAGAAAGGGAGAGGAGAGGACGAAAAGTGGAAAGAAAGAAGAAAAAAGAATGGGCAAGGAGAAAGATGGAGATAAAATAAGACACTACTAAAGCAGAAGAGAAAAGAGGAAAAAAAAAGAAAGGGACTATTGAATGGGGGGGGGGTCTTCCTAGAGAGATTTGTGTGAGATCCGATGAAGCTTATTGTGACTGAAATAGATCTAGTAGAAGAAGATGGAGAAAGGAGAGGAAGAGGGGTGAAGATAATGAAGAAAGGAAAACCGGACAGGTAGAAGAATGGAGGTAAGATAAGACACTACCTAGAAATGAAGAGAAAAAAAAAATGGCGACCAAAGGGAGGAGCCACCCGGAGTTAAAGGAGGCTCTCCAGGTCCTTAGTGTCATTGAGAGCAAGGGAAGGATTCTGCAGTTTTTTGCCCCTGAGGTCTTGGGGTGTTTGGGTGGCCCCACTGCTGGGGTTCTGTCCCCTTTCAGGTGTCAGATGCTGCTGCTGTCAGTTTTCTTTCTGTCGCTGCTAGTATTCTCGCTGTAGATCTTCTTCTCTCCTGCTGTTTCCTCCAGTGTTTACTAGAGGCTATCACTGCTGTTGGGGCTTGGTCTGGTGGGGAGGAGTCACCTGAGGTTGGCCCTGAGCCTCTCCGCCTCTGATTTTGCCACTATCTGGGCGCAGTCATTTTATGGTGTGGGACGGGGTGGGGGCTGGTGGCTGTGTGTTACCTCAGGTAGTCGAATTTCAAGTGCTGCCAGCAGTCTCGAGTTGTTCCAAGCCCTGCCCTGGGGTTGCAGTTTCAAGCCTGGGGCAGAGGGCCACCTGTGGTTTTCTTCGGGGGGGGGGGTTCCCCCTTTCTCCCAGTGGTGCTTCTCTTGCACCTGGAGGGCGGTCGCGGTAGCCTAGCCTGCGGTCTTTCTCAGGCGTTGGCAGAGCTGGTCCTTCCCGCGGTTTTTCTCTGGTAGCTTGGAGCTAACCCCTGACTGTGGATTTTTCTGGCTTGGGGGAGCTCCGACCGCAGATTTTCTCTGGCGCATGGAGCAGGAAGCCCCGACCATGGCTTTTGTCCCACGCTTCTCCCGTGCCTGGAGCCCTGAGCCTCTCCCACGGTTTCCCCAGTGGCTAGAGAATATTAGCGCTACTGAGAGAGGGATGGGACCACCACCCCAGAGTTCTGTTCCAAAGGGGAACTAGAGTGCTGGCTCCGTAACAGAGGTGGGGGGAGGTGCTACACCGCGGCTGCCCAAGGTTGGGGTCCCACCAACTTCCCCTGTGCATTCTGCCCTTTCCAGGGCTCTGTTGCTACCTGGAGGGACTGCTCAAGTTTATCACTCCACCATGCCTTGGGGAAACTCCTCTGCCCACCTTTTTCTGGGTCTTCTCATATTGGTTTCCTGGTCAGGTTTTGTGTGGGAGGGATGGGAAAGGGGATCTGGTAGTTCTTTCTTCTCCTTAGTCAGTTTTTTCAGCTTCTTTCTGCGTCCTACTCACCCATGAGGGTGTTAGATTTATGTAGTGTTTCTGGATCTTCTCTGGGTTTGGCTGATGTCCCTTTATAAGCGGATTTTCTTTTGGGAGAGTTGATTCTAGCGTCACTTCACCGCCATGTTGATGACGTCACCCTCTATTGTATCATTTTTAAACTTGGGTCTTGGTTACCTTCATTGTCCATCCCTAAGGTGGCCCTTTCAGCTCTAACTTTTTATGATTTTGGATGATGTGTCAGCAAATTACCAGTTCATTAGTTCAAATTGTATTACTGTCTCTAAGAGCAAATATTAAACAAACAATTACTTTGGGGAGCAGGGAAGGAAGGTCTAACTTCATAGGTCAAATCATTTTGCTAACCTAATTATTCGAATCCAAAAACTATTTGTAAAAGGATTGCTGATTTAAATGCTTTCTATACAAATCTATTATTATACATGTTTTTTAAATAAAGATTTCTGTGAGTGACCTGTAGAAAAATGAAACACTGGCATTATGAAGACACTAATCTTTCAACTGAAATATAAAAAAGGCAAAAGGGCAAAGTAGTAATTCTGGAACTAAGCATAGTAGCTCTTTACTAAATGCCACACTGCCTGCTAATGTGTGAAGTGCTTCTGAAGGACATTCGGTGACCCAGCTGGGCCAGTGCCCCTGGGAATACACCAGTGCTATTGATAATGGATGACATTTTGGTTACTAATGAACTAAAGCAGGGAAATGCAGAGAATTCAGCTGGAGAGAGTCAACTGGAGAGTCTATTAAATGTACACAATACTCAAGGTAATCAGCTCAGCACTCACAGGAATAAAGGTTAAAACCACCATGTTCTTCATGATAATAGCCTGGAAGATTTTTCTCATTTAAAAACAGTCACTTTTGACCTTTCTCCTGAGCAGGATGACAAAAATTGATGAGAACCAGGTGAATCGAAGACAGGACACTTTCCTTCAACAAACAGTTTTATTCCTGTATTGAAAAGGTGTATAAGATAGACACTATATATTTTTTTTTTGCCATGATCACAAATATGAAAATATATTAAGCAATACATTACTTAAATAGAAAAACTAATAAAGTTCTCTGTTCAAAACGAGTTGGTTAGAAATATCATGGGTAGGTACTGTGGTATGAAAAAATAGAATACTGCCATTTTAAATAACCAGATTTGCGAAGAAAGAGTAGATGATATTAAAAACATAAAAGTGCTCTATTATAGAACATAATAAGTTCAGTTGCTGGCTATATTTACATTATTTATTTAAGTTTCACACAAATCAAGGAATAGCCAGGTAACCCTCCATAGTATTGAGACACTGACTATTGGACCAGGAGCAATTCCACTTAAAATACATATGTTGAATATCTGTGCACTGTATGCTAATTTCTACCAGGTGGGTAGAAGAGAAGATAAAAGCCTTGGTCTTTGTCCTTGCAGAATTTACATGCCGAGGAGTGCTGCATGGCAGACCAGAGATCAAGATTTTTAAGATGAGAACACTTGCACCAAGTCGTCAGGGTGGTTGAGATTAGGAAATTTCATGAAGGCTGCTACAAACCCTCACTAGCTTGCAGGTGGATCAATGGCCAAATTTTCTACAAAACCCTAATGCCACAACTACACAGGCTCCATTTTTACTGGAATGTTTATCTACTCACTTGGCTTTTAAAACACAACATCTCAAATATAACAGAAAACTTGCTCTGAGGTGAAGACAGTGTTTCTTAAGAGAAATTACTTAAGGTAGAAAATAGCCATAACTAACCTTTCCTGTGAATATTCTACAAGGGACACATTACATTTGTCTGGCATTATTCACAGTTTTGAACAACTTATTTTGGTGTCTTATATAAGATCATGTACATTGGCATATAGGTTATAAATATAATCTGTTAATAGATCTCTTATTACATAAACCTCTATTTTTGGAGCATTCACCAAGTTTCCTTATTTCATGAATGTATCTATATAGACAACGTTTAAAAAAATGTCTTATTTTGTTGCATACATTTATTCCTAGGGAGCCTCCCTATAAGTCAAGAGTATTCTTTTAGTCAGAAATATTTCCATTGCTAGAAACATTTTTAGCACAGAACAGATTTTTGCTATTATCATGGCTGCATCAAATGTTACCCTGCATTTTAACTAAAATGGCCAAACATTTTCAAAGGCATCATCCACTACAAGAATCTAAGGTAGTGTGTTCAGAATTCCAAACTCAGTCAGTATATACAAACACCTTGTAAATTCACAAAACTAATGAATCAGTTCAATATTCAGCTTCATCATTTACCAATGCAGTCAATGTGAACACCCGAGGGGATAGTATGTCCTACTAGAAATATAAGACATTTTAAAAAAACAGTCTGAACACAAAATGGATGCCATTTTCTCTTCCTAATAATGCCTCCTGGTTAAATCCCTTTCAAATATTTCCCCTTTTTGCATCATTTTACTGGCTTTCTGTAGTCAGGGCTTACAGGTTTTCCTTCTATGTGAAACAGTCTTTGAATACTTGATATGACTCAAAATCCTGGGTAAAAAATACTGAGAAACTGAACAGGGCATTTGGGCAAATAGTGACTCTTCTATAATGAGGCGGGGTCTTGGGTTTGCGGACAGCTATCTGAGGGGAGGACAAGGTGTTGCTTCTGACCGCTCTATCTTGGCCAATGAACTGCTTTCATTTCCTCATTGAAATGGAACATAGAAAACCCTTGAACCACTGCCTCAAACATGGAATTTATTGACTATTGTTTGTCACCAGGTTAAGTTTGGGCTGACCCACGTAGGGAAACTAGGTCTAAAGCACTCCAATTGGGTCTCAGATGCTCCCACTCCTGTTACACAGATTTGGCAGACCGGCAAATTGATGATGTCATCAGCCTCAAAGACCCAGAAAGCTAATGAATGAGAATTTAGTATATGACCAATAATTTTATTACAGAAGTTAAAGAATGTTTAATTAATATAAAAACAGGCTCTTGAGACACTAAGGCTAGAGAATCAGTGTGAAGCGTAACATAGAAGGTCTATTTTTGTATTGTTGGGCATCTGTTTAGTGGTTTCATATTATTTCACATGTCATTTTGGGCTTTCTTTCAAGAGGTAATAACAAAATTAATCAAAGACTGTCCTTAAAATGTCTGTGTGCTATGACCATTTTACTGTCTACAAATGAAACCATACTCTATGAAATATCAATGGGTATACAGTGGGTAGAAGGAGATGAGATGAACAGAAAATAAAATCACATTCAGCTGGAAAGCAAACCTATTCAAAAGGGAGAAGGGGACAAATAAGTGAAGAAGAGGGAAACAGAAAGGTTATGGGATGGTGAATACCCAGGATAGATATATACAAGCCTAGTCAGGGAGACAAATATTTTAAAAATCTGATTCAAGAGCTGAAAAATTGGCTGCTATCCAGAGAGCAACAGAATAATAATATGAAATTGATTTAATGAGTAGAGATTAAAGGAGTTAATTATAAAGAGTTTGGATAAATAAGTATTAAGATGCAAGACAGGACTCTCCCCAGATTTGACAGCTCCAGAGTACTTTGAAGCCTTGATGATTAAAGTGTCCCGCACAGGTGCACAGACAGGATGCCCACCACGACAGGAAATGGAGTGTTTACCAGCCAGAGCCCATGATGGGATTAAATTAAAATGCATCCAATTGAGCTGAATGTCAAGGAAACCTTTTTTTCTGCCTAAATTTAATAAGCAGATCAACTAGATTATGTTATTTAGTCTGTGATGGTGGGGAGAGAAGATAGTGAAATATTTGTTGCTAAGGAGATTTAAAATTAGACAGGTGGAGGGTAGGAATAACCATTTCCTGGACAAGACTAAAAGAACAAACAGTTTCCCTTGTCATGTCCATTTTCATAACTTATTCTGCCCCAGATACACTAAGGTATATGAGTGTTACTTATGACTACAGATATGTAGGCTTTTTATGGTTTTAATTCTTGGTTTGTGCGACTAATTATTTTCTCTTCTCCATCCAATGGTGTCCTCGTTTGAGCACTTGTCAGTATGGCCTTGGAAGGCTGTATGGCTCACTTGTCTCACTGCCTCTCGAAAGCCCTCTTTCAAGCTTAATTCAAAACAGTAACCCTAACCTTGACTTCACTGTCATGGTGCATTCACTTTGTGAGTAGCAACGTGTAGTTTCTAGGACACTGCCAAGCAGGTTGCAGACACTTCCTAAAACTTTTCTGAATGATGAAAAACCCAAAATGAATTTATTTTTCCATGCCTGAACGTGCTTTGCATTGAGACATGTTAGTTTAAAATAGTTTCATTTTTATTCTTGCTTTTTCTTTTTAATATGGAGAAACGTATTCCTAATAGATCCCACACCTCAAAAGCCTCTGACCTACATTTTCTGGTATGTCTGTCACACTTAGATACATATTTTTCCTTTTCTAAAAGATCCGCCAAGTTCTATGAAACAGAGTCAGAACTTAGCACTGCCAATTCACAAGGACACTGAGAACACTGAGACGGAAAGCTTGCTGTCCTCTCAATACTCGTCACATTCATTCTGATCAAATAATTTCTCTGCTTTTAAACTTCAAATAACCCTGTAAGAATTTTCCAGTTGGAATATAGATTTAAAAAAAACCCAACTATTAGAGATGTACTTAATGACTTTTAGTCATTACGCCACTTACCTATAATATCCCTTTTGGGACTTTATGGAGTGTGACAAAAATATCTTTGAAAAGATGTGTTCTCTTTCTGTAAATAAAGCTGTGAAATCAACAGACCTGACCTCTAATTTTTAAATTTATTACAGAGATGTTTGTAGTGAGAAGAAGGCATATATTTCCAGCTGGTATGGCAGTGAGAATTCCATACAATACAGGGCCTTCCAAATTTTCCTCAAGAAGACCCGCAAACCTGGATCTTGAGGAGGGCAATGCCCACTTTCTGACCCACTGAAATTTGTTATAGTCAAAATAGGCACAAATACTGAAGATAAATGGGGTAGAATTTATTGTGCCTTTTATATGAAATGCAGCTGAGTGACTACTTGATATTTTGTCCTCAATGATTTACTAAAAAAGCCCTTTGGAAAATTTTATGCTGGGTACCGCTGAGTTTTTGTTTTTGTGCTTTAAAATTATAGAGAGCATTTATAGGCATGTCACTAAAAATGTTGACATTAGGTCTTTTGATCGGCAGTATTATCTATCACCATAATTTCTTTAAAGGGGAAAACCAAGTAGGACTGGCATAATTTTCACTATTCCAAGAATGTAGCCGAGATGATTTGTGTCCCACACATGCACTAGCGCGTGGGCAGGCACTGCACACTCCACACCACCAATGCAGGAGTCATCTCTCATCCCCACCCAGGGGGCTCGGCATGTGCCGTCGGGTTTCCAGTCAGGGGAACATGTGGCACTGCTCTCAACACAAGCAACTCATGCCTTCTGTTTGGTCTGTTCTGTCAGAACTTTCAACCCTCCAGCCTGGGATGACACGGTGGATTACGCAGCCCCTGAGCCAACCACTTCAGCTTGAACCTCTGGCAGGAGGAAAGGAGAGAGGAACTAGTTCAGGTACAACCACCTCTACCTGTGCTGCTGACCCCCTCCCCCGTCTTTCCTTGTTATATTTGTCCAATTAGCCTTTGGGTCATCTTTGCATCCCAAATTTCATAGAACAATGCAGCAAAGCCAGACAAACTTTACCCTCTCCAGTCCTTCCTTATCCTGCTCAGCAAATATCAAACAGGTAAAAACCACGGCCTGAGGGATAGCCCCGGGAACTCCTCCACACTCATTTTGCCAGTAGACCTGTCTGTCACACAGGTTGAGTTAGTTTAGGTAGAACAATCCATGAACACTTTAGTGTGGAAAAATAGTATTATATAAAGCGTAATATTAAACATTATGAAAAAATACATATTTACAGAAGGAATTACAAAATACAACTATGTACAATAATATCTGTTACCTTTAAATTACATAAATTCTTTAAAATTCTCCAGATTAATAAATTATACATAGTATCAACAGAATAGCTGGCACCTCTGTAGGGCATGTAGCGAGATTTTTTTTTTTTTTTTTTAAATCACACAGTGAATAGCTTTTCTCCAGGAGATCTTCAGGTACATTCTTAATGCCTTGAATAGCCCGCATCTGAAAGGAAGGACAGTATAATTACAGACTGGAACAGGATGTGTTAGAGTTGTGTATTCTGTTAATGGAAATTATAGATGGGAAAGAGTAGCAGAAATGACTAAGTTCAACAGGGTTTAGGATAAGAGCTTCCCATGGAGCCAGCCCATTCCATTAGAAGCACGAATTACGGGATAGGAAGGACAGGTGATTCTAATCTACTTCCTCTGGCTTTACAAGTTAGCCCACAGAGAGGCAGCATAATTCATTCAGGGTTACACAGCTTGATAATGCTAATTAGTTGCAGACAAGGGCCTGAATTTTAACTTTCAAAAACCTGATGGCTATTCTTTTCTGTACTATAGTTAGCGTTTTTCAGAAGCATCCAGTATTAGTCTCGAACAAGTCAAAACAAGAGAAAGAAACCACCAAAATCCCCCAGAGCTCCTTCCATCCTGGAGCTTTTGAAAGAATCTGACATGCAAAAAATATTTAATTTGCTGTGCAGATAAATTGGAGGGTAATTATTTACAATACAAAAAGACTGTGATTTACAACAGGACTCCCTTTAATAGTAGCTCTCATGCATTTGTGCTTTACAGATTATTAAGTGTTTCAGTATTTATTAAGTATACTGCCTAGGTGGGTAGGCATAAGGGGACAGAGACTAAATAAAAAAATGTTAGCAGATATTGACACTTGCAGATCATTTGAAAATGGAGCTAAAGGGCCTCCCTGGTGGCGCAACAGGTTAAGTGCAGCACTATAAAGCTATCCAGAGTCACTGTAGCATGAGTTTGTTCCCTGGTCAGGGAAACTCCCACATGGTGCAGCAGACCTCTCCTGTCTCACCCGCGACTCCCCTCAGCAGTGTATTTCAGTCAATCTGCCTGTTCTCTGGTCAATCCCCTCACCACCCCGTACCTTTGGCCTACACCCCAGCTTGTGCATAAATAAATAAATATTTTTTAAAAAATGGAGATAAATAGCTCTGAGATAACATTTGTAAAAAAACAATTGGATTTGTAGGTGAATATGGCTTCATGTAACCAGAAAGTGAGGCCCTTGATAAAAGTGATGTGAGTGACCATCCTACCTCTGTGATACTCTGGATTCACATTTTCATAGATTGGAAACAAGGGGTTTTCCTGCTCACTCCGTAGTTTCCTTGCTCTGAGGACATCTCTTACACACTGATGTAGGTACACGTACTGACACTATGGAAAAGCAAAAGACACCGTCAGAATGCCCTCAGGCATCATTAAATAGGCAAATTATGCCAGATTGTACTGGACACTTTACACATATTATCTCACCTGAACATTCTGATAATTTAGTGAAGCAGAGGTAATCATTCATACAAATGGAGATTCAGAGAAGTTAATTTCTCCAAGTTTACACATCTAAAAAAGAGGGAACCTTGGACTTGGTCTTAGGTATGTGACCAAAGTCCACACTCTTTTCATGACACCAGTTTCCTTAGGTAAATTCTAACTTCACTGCGTGATTGAATGAGACAATCATTTCACTTTATACTCTTGTTCTTTTCCCTTTTTTAGGGCTGTGGTGAAGGAAACAAAAAGAGGTGTATATGATAGACCCCACTGGATTGTCAGTTCTTTGAGAGCAAGGTCAGTGTCTTTTCCATCTTGGGTCTCTTGGCATTTGAATCTGGAAGACTCTCAAATCTATTGGCTAATCACAGAGAACAGAAGGTTCCACAATAAAACAAATACAGAAGAGTCAGTGTTTTGGTAACCATAAAAAAACCACGAAGAGCTCAACTGACAACAGAACTTCAGTCATAAGCAGCTAAACTTGTGCATTAGCCTTCCTCTTTACCACCAACTGGCCTCCCTAGCAAGGGAGCAGATGTGTGCATAACCTTGGAACTTGACTTCGGGCTCCCTTTAGGACACAGCAATGGCTAAGAGCCCAGGGAGAGGGAAGGCTGGTAGGGGAGCTAACACTATGGGGGGGACACTGGATGCTAAGTCTGCCTCCAGCTGGCCTAGGCTGAATCAAGAGCTTTCTTGGGATCTCAAGTTTCCCCATCTGTAAAATAAGGAGGCCAAGGGCTCTTCTGGAGCTAATATTCTCTGATCATGAAAGGGGATATGAAATGCATCGTGTTGCTGTCAGTTAGATGGATGTTGAAAAACATTCCTGGGCCCACAAGTACGGCGCTCAGTGTGGTCAGTGGGATTCTGAGACTATAAGATCTTCCCTCACTAACAATCTTTAAAAGTGGGCAAGTATTTATTTTTAAGGGTTATCACTAGCCAATTGCCCCTGACTGGAAGCTAGCCTGGTCATCTACTCCTGGTTGTAATGAGGGTCTGGTATAACCATCAGACTAGGATATTTTAAAAAACAAGTGAATCCTATGTGAAGCCTGCATTCATATTAAAATAACTACACTGTATTTCTGCTCACAGACCCTGTTTCATATCACCTTGAAAAACTGAGGTGGGTGCTGCTATCCTGACTATCTCTGTTAGTCTAGGCAGTCACTTTTTGCCATCTTGAAAACAATCTACCAAATTATAGACTGACACTTCCCCATTTCCTCCCGTGCAAACATGTTTCATATTTTCTGAGATATGAAATTACTTTGGGAACTTGGAGTCAGCTTCCTGTGAGCTCTATCATCTCTACGCTACACCTTATTAATAAATTCTTCAACAATGCTCCGCCATGGGCTTTGAAACCAGTAAATGTCATTAATTTGCATTGTGTTAAATATAAATTCCTCTTTTCCAATAGGATATTCCTTTGAAAATGACCACTATTAAAACCTTCAGACTGTTAATGCGCTCCCACTTTATTCTTAATGAAAAGTAGACCGTCTAATAAAAGAAACTCCGATCATGAAATATCAATTTTTTTCTCTGTCTAGCTAACTTGTGAGACCCTAATTCCCTTCAATTCCACCAAAAGTTACAGTACTAAATAGTATTTACAGAATTATACTAATAGCCTTTTTATGGTCTAAGTGCACAGTTTAGCAGAGGAGAAGATGCATGAACAAACACCTATAAAGAACTAAACTTTAGAGAGAATTATGTATAAAGTTCCAGCCATAAAAAGAAGCCATACGGTTCACCTTTGTGGGGGCCAGGGGGGGGGGTGCAGTAATCAAGTTAGAGAGAAAAAGTGACATTTGTCAGAATTTGAGCTAAGTAGTAGGACATTCCAAATGACATAAATAACGTGAAAGTGAACATGTATTCCGGAAACGGTGAGAAGTCTAGTATAGCAAAAATATAGGTGCATAGGTCATGGGAAACCCAGACGATCCCCCAAATGAGAACTGAGATGTTTATTCCTACTACATTCACTGTTTCCTTCTCATAGGAAACAGATGAGAATGACAAAGTAGGAGGTCCCCTATCGTTCTTTACAAGTTATTGCTCTACCTGAGGGTCTCCGAGTTTGGCTGCAAATTTCCCGGCAGGCAGGCTGGAGGGAAGGACAGACACCCTTGAAGAGCCCCTCTAAAGCCTCTTTGTTTAGAAATCCTTGCTCTTTGATAGATGATGAAAACTTGTAAAGGCTTCTGGCCCTTTTTATCCCAAATAAGGTAGATAAAGTTGAGGCTGACTATTTCATGGACCCAGGAAAGTAATACCGGGGCAGGATGTCCTTCCATTTTTGCTTCCTTTGGCACGCTCTGGCCCACTTACTCCCTGGACCAAGTGAGCTCTGCTAGCTCTGGGGTCCGGGCTTCTGCTCTGGGAAGCACTGAGTCCTGCAGGGCATGCGCTCTGAGACTGTAAGAGGGGTAACGGCAACTTGTGGAATTTTTTTGTCTTTTGACCATGGTGATTTTTTTAAATAGAGGATTTTGCAGTTACTTGGAAACACAAGGGTAAATGGACTTGGACCTTTAAGGCAATTAAGCAGAGGAGTTACAGGCTTGATTTGAGTGCGGGGACGGGGGTGGGGGGGTGGGGAGGGTGGGGAGATCTGACCATGAAGCGTGAGCAGTGGATCTGGTGCTGAGTTCTAGTTTGATCACTTCATGGATGGCGCAAAGCCTGTTAGCATTGGGACCTCGGTTTTCTAGGCTGGACGTGGAAAATAATACTTTACCCCTCCTATTTGGTTTTACTGAAAATTTGAGATAACACGTTCAAAAATGCCCTGCAACTTATCCAAGAACTGTACAAATGGAAGCGTTTATGCTTCTCAATCAATACATCCTCCTCTGGTGTTTCCAGAGATGGGGGTGTAGCTGGGATGGGCTGGAGGAGAGAAGAGACGGGAATCTCTTTCCTCTTTTCTAACTGACATTCCGGTGCTCGCTTACTAGTCTGTCTTACAGTGATCCTCAAGATGGGCTGCTGGGCTGCTCCCCAGTGTATAAGGCATTGGTTAAAAAAAATCACTCTTTCTTCCTACCCACCTAAAGGAGCAACCAAGGCAGTGAAGGGCACTCATCCTCTTCAATGCCATTGAAATTTGTTTTAAAATAACAAGTCCTAGAAAACATCTATATTCAGTTATTTTTCTTTTCCTGCTGAGTCATAATCATTTCCCCTTGTCAGGTCAAAGCCCTGGACATTTTGGAGGCGAGAAAGAGGTCTGTGTCCCCAGCCTGTAACTCGTACCTCGGTCTGGACCATGTGAGCCCTGTGAAGTCTTAGGTCGTGCACCGCTCCGTAAATGTCCACAGAGTCTTTGGAGTCTAACTGCTGGAGGATTCGGTCCAATGCCATAAAGGTTCCAGTCCTACCCACTCCGGCGCTGGAAGAGATAGCAAAGGGAGACAGCATTTTTATTAAACTGGCCTTTCAGGGGGCCTCCCTGGTGGTGCAGGGGATATCGCATGCTATTAAGCTATCACCAGCCACTGCAGCATGATTTGATCCCCGGCCAGGGAGCTGCCCCACACGGCGCAGCAGACCTCTCCTGTCTTGCGCACTGCCCCTTCCGCAAGTATATTTTGGTAGATCTGCCTGTTCTGCTCCTCACTCTGTCTCTGGTGAATCCTCTCCGCCCCCAAAACTCTGGCCTAGACCCCAGTGCTTGTATGCATAAATAAATAAAATAATCTTTAAAGAAAAATAAATTGGCCTTTCAGTCAGGACTACATCCAGACACTACAGCAATCTTTCTCATCCCATCCCAAGTTATGGGAGAACATTGGAATACTTCTCTCAATGTGTTTTCTCAAAGAAAGGTAACCCAGTGCTCTAGACTGCCATCTCTTTCGCCTTCCTCCCCCTAACCCCCGGGGTTAATACTGCCTTACCCTGGATGCATAGCATCTCCATGTATGTGTGTGTATTTTTCCTACATAGAAATCCTTAAACAATGTATTCATTTTATGTGTTTCAAATGGTGAAATTTTTCACATCTTCTTTTGCCAACTTTTCTATTGAATATTGTGTTTTGAAGTTCATCTACATTATTACATGAAGCACTAACAAACTCCTTCACAGAGTTAATAAACCCTGCTAATCCATCCACCGCTCATATATTCCTTACTGATAATCAATGACATCATCTTTCGTTTCCTCTATTCTGAGTCATGTCACAGCGAACAGCACCGTGCAACAAGGCTGCTATCTAGAAGCAGATCTGCTGGTCACAGAGTGTGAACACCTTCAGCTTTATGAGGGATTGCCAAATTGCTCCCCAATGGTTGTATAACCTGGAAATTTTGATCTATAGTATTTACTAGAAAAACAGTTCTCTAGTGCTCCTAGGTGAGCATGCCTCCTGTTCGTCAGAAAGCGGGAAACTCTTGAGAGTCTCACATTCCTATTAAAATCATCAGGATTCCAAGGACATATGAAAGCAGATCTCCTGCGGTGCGGGGCTGATTGGGAGAAAACGAGTGCATTTGACATTCTCTTACTGTAGCAATTCCCTGCTCTTTATTTATTAGTGCCATTCAGATAGGGCTATCAAAGTGTGGCTGCAAACATTAATTAGCTAAACACCAGGCTCCCCACAGAGAGAGAGAGAGAAAGAGAGAGAGAGAGAGAGAATCACATTCTTGTTAGGTAGATCTTAAGGCCACACTGTCTGAAGCAAAGAGAAGTCAAGAGAGAACAGAAATTTAAGCGTAACATGAGATGCTACAGATAGGGTAACTCGACCTGGAGAAATTCCTAAGGAGGGAACATAAAGGACAGTTGGGATGTTTATAGCTGAAGAGAGATAAGGCCATTCCCAGGAGTAAGGATGGCAAGAGCAAGAATAAGCTTGTGACATCTCTTTGTTGGCTAGAGGGGGAAGAGTTTATAGGAACCTGGACTGGGGGTAAGATAGGGCCCCAATAATGGAGGAACTGAACATCACATGAAGAATTTGTACTTTGTACAGTAAGAAAGAAAACAAGAGGGAGAGAGAAGGAAGGAGAGGAAGGGTGAGAAGGAGGTGGGAGGGGAAAAAAGTGGAAGAGGAGAAGTCAGTGGAAAGGAATGAGGCTGCGGAGGACCAGGGAGAAGGGAGTAAGCAAGGCAGGCTGGCTGGCACAGGCAATCCTCCACCCACCAGCTTCCTCATGCTTCTGCCTCTTTTAAAACTCCTGGCTGCCATTTTATGGGCTCCCGCGCTGCCGAGTACCTGCAGTGCACCACGGTGGGCCCGGCGCCCGGGCTCCTGTTGATGTAGTCCCTGACGGTCCTCACGAACTGGATCAGGGACTGCGTGGTCTCCGGGACTCCGTGGTCTGGCCACACCGTATAGTGAAAGTGGCGGATGAGCCTGTGTGCATCCAGCTGCTCCTCCTGTGAGAGCAGAGGGGATAACAGAGCAGGGTCCAAGGTGAATTTTCGCCATTGACACCCACACCCAGGCAGGAAGTCCAGTGGGTTGAAACTACAGGAGCAGGACTGGTAAAAATGGAGGACAGGGGTGTCCTTCATCTTTCCCGGCTGGGCTGCTCAATGAAGTCGCAGAAATGAACATACACTGCAGATCCTGAACTCCCGGATGGTCCACTCAGGCAGCACAGACTCCGAGAGCATCTGCAGGATGAGGTCCCCATAATAGAGGGAATCCTGGTCTGCTGGCCAGTAATGGTCACACTTGACCTAGGGGGAGACAGAAAAACAAAAGTGAGTCCAGACAGTGCTCCTGCCCGCCTTTGGCTATGCAGGTGCCTCTCTTCTTTCCTTTCCCCAATAAACCTGTCCTTTAAAGATGTTATAAAAAAAAAAGTCCAAAAAACATGACTCCTTTATGAATCTGGGTTTTCCCTCTTTCAAATGCCTCCTGAGTTGGAGGCCAGGGTCAGCTGCTAAAGCAGCTGGACCACCTGCTTTGTGCGGACACGCTCAGGGCCTGTGCTGAGGCACTACTGTTCCACGTGGGGGCGACACTGAGCAACACCCCAGACATCAGGTTCATTCTCCGTCCGGCACTCTGCTCCAGGGCTTGAGATTTTTGTTGATTTCCTCAACATTTCCGTTTCACTAGCAGATAAACCACAGGTCACAATTTCTTGCTCATGCTGAAAAAAGCTCTAACTGGACAGAAGAAGGCACTGTCTTCTTGGTCCTGTTTTGTTTATATTTTGATATTGCTGTCTTACCCTGGGCCAAAGGCCATGAATCAAGTAATTTAGTCAAGCTTCCAGGTAGAGGCAGGAGGAAAGGAGGACTGAGAATATGTATTTACTGAGCGCAGACATCGGGCACTTTACATGTAATCTCTCTTTTCGTACTGAAACTAAGGCTGGAAAGGATTATAAACACTGTATAACAGGCTTGCTTAATTTGTCTAGAGAACTAAATTATTTTGGTTCTACAGACACAGCCTCAGACGCACTTCCCCTTTCCTGACAGCAGAGGGAGAACAAGCAACTCTGGGGAGGTCCCACTCCCTTCACACACTGAAGGAAGAAGGAGCAGGAGAGGTCAGTTTGTGTCCGGGAAACTTCTGATAATCCCAGCCCTCAAATGAAATCATCTTTGACTAAAACCTCAGACCCAGGTCAGAACTGAGTATTATTTGCATTTATTGTTAGACCCTTTTATCACTGAGTGAGCTGATTAATGATGTTCTCTTGTTACCCCTGCTTGGCTTTTGTGGGGTCTAACTTTGGACAGTGGGGTGGAATTCTGTGCAGGTGTCGGAAAGCAAAGTTGGGAAGTCAGAAGGCTGTTTACTCACTCGACCCTTCTCAACACACTGGGTCACCATGACGATGTTGTGAACATTCTGTTCCCACGCCATTTTCCAGAAGTCATCCTTGGTGCCAGGAAGTGGTCCTTGAGTAGCGATGTATTCTCTTCTGAAGTTGTTGCCCTGCGATGAATTTACAATATGGAGAGTCAGAAACAATGGGCCTCTTCAGAACTATAAACAAAGCTCTAGCTGTGTAGATGAGATGAGATGTTGGTCTTTGCCAGGCCCCTGACCGAGAAAAAGATATTAACACAAGTGTCAAGGCCTGGGAGAGGAAGGACAAAGGCCGGAACATCGCACTATTGTTAAGTGTTGAACTCCCTTTTATTAGGCTGGATCTATTCTAAAAGGCAGTGGAGGATTCAAGCCATGATTTAGAAAATACTTCACCCTTGTTGCACACGTGTGTGTGTGTGTGTGTGTGTGTGTGTGTGTGTGTGTGTGTTTCTAGACTGAAGGACTGACTGAAAATGAGACTCCTATTTAGTGTGCAAGAGTTTCAATCATTTTGGATCATTGACATTCGATTGCTGTTGGGAAGGGATGGCATGGAGGGAAGCTTAAGGGAAGACAGATCAGTTTTTGAGCATCTACCGTATAGCTTGCCAAGGGTCAGGATTGATAGATCTCATTTCATCTTAATCACAGTTCTCAGAGCTACGATACTTCTCCCACTCATTCAGCACTCCAACAATACAGAATACTTTCAGCGCCTACTTGAAGTTTGTTCTCTCTTCTTCTCACCTCAGGGCCTCTGCATTGTCACCTCTGCCACCTCTGCCACCTCCACACCCACTGACCAAACACTGCCTCCCAGCTGGCTAATCTTTACTGTCCTTGAAGTCTCCAGATGTTGCCTGATCAGCTGAACTTCCTTTATTGTTCTCTCTACTAGGAGATATTCTCCTCTCAGAAGCTCCCACGTCAACTTCTAGTCTCTTGCTACTCAAAGAGTGGTCCTAAGACCAGCAGCCTGGGGATCACCTGTGAGCTTGCTGGAAATGCGGAATCCCAGGCCCTTCCCCAGCCCTGTGGAATCAGAGTCTGCATTTTACCAAGACCCCCAGGTGATGTGGGTGTGCAGGTGTTGAGGAAGCATCACATAGCTTCTTTCTCATGCCATTGTCTTGCTATTTCCCGTTGCCCCAATTCTGAGTGTTTCTGCAGGGTCAAGATCCCATCTGACCCTTCCCCTGTACACAGCACGGGCTCTTACTTGGAGTTAGTGCCTAACAAGTGTTTACTGAATAAATGCTTGATTATTTGAGGTAAACAGTATTCTCATTTTCTGGGAAAGGAAATGGAGACCCATGAAGTGACATCACTTCCCCAAGGTCAGTCAGCAGGGGCCAGAGAAGGGATTCAAAACCAGATCTATCTCAAAGTTTGCTCCTCTGTAGTGTCTTATAGGAAATTGGCAAGATACTAGGCAGAATCAGAGCCCAAAGCTTTGTCACAACCTTTGAGCTGCATCTGTGGTTTTTAAAAATCTATATAGCTTTGAATCAGCTTTCCTAGTTAGGCAGCCTCAGCAGTGGAGTGCCAGCTTCCACAGCGAGTTCTAATCTTGGCTAAGGGCTGCAGAGTAAAATACATCTTTTGTGACTACAGCCATCGTAAAAAATTGGTCTTAGCAATGACTGTATTGGACACCCTACTTTCTAAGACAATCAGTCTTCTCAAGCCTTTATGTTTTCAGACCTGAGAAGAGTGGGAGCATGTAGGGGAGAAGTGTCTCCAGTGTGGCCACCCACCAGAGTTTCATCCTGCGCACTGTGGCCTAGTGGTCCACTTACAGGTATGTAGCTGGCATTAATGTAGTCAGAGCACGGGTCATCATCCACACTGGACAGCTTCACTCGAGAGGCATCATCTGGAAGACAGTTTATTTTTAATTTTTTTTTTTTACTTGAGGTAACATTGGTTTACACTGTATATGATTTAGAGGTATAGGAACGCACCTCCTCAGATGTATGTTATCGCACCACATCCACCACCAAGACACCCAGAGTCTTCCGCCATAGTCCATTATGCCCCCTCCTTACCTTCCTCTCCCCTTGCCCTCAGTTCTGTGGGCAGATTTCTAGGCTTTGTTATTTCTTTGATTTTACCTAACCCTTTGTTTTGTTTCTCTGTATTCCACATATAAGTCATATAAGTGACACCACCTAGTATTTGTCTTTCTCCTCCTTATTTTGCTTATAACAATTCCCTCTGTTTCATCCACTTTGTCATCAATGGCAAGAGTTTGTATTTTCTTTTTATAGTTGTGTAGTATTTCATTGTGTATATATACCACATTTTTCTCATCCATTTTTTTGTCATTGAGCACTAAGGTTGTTTCCATAACTTTGCTATTCTAAACAGTGCTGCAATGAACAACGGAGTGCATACATCCCTTTGAATTAGTTCTTTTGCAGTCTTTGAGTGGATACCTGGGAGTGGATTTGCTGAATCATATGGTAGACCTATTTTTATTATTTTGAGAAATCTCTGTATTAATTCCCATAGGGGCTGGAACAGCCTACATTTCCTTTTGCTCCAAATCCTTGGCAACACTTGTTGTTTCTGGGTTTCACACCTCACAGGTGTGGTTCACACCTCACAGGTGTGGTTTTTATTTGCATTTCCTGTATGGTAAGTGACCATGAGCATTTTTCATATGGAAGGCAATTTATCGAGAGATTTGTCACTGAGACTTGGGGTGATTTTCTACTTTATGGAATGCATTATCTCCGATCCCCACAACTACCCTATAAAGGAAGTATTCTCATCTTCATTTTACAGATAAAGTCAGGAGAACAAGTTTGAACAGGTGGTCCACAAACATGCAAATAAACAAGCCCCATGCTCTTTGAAGTTCTCTTTGGGTTTTCCTTTGTGCCACCATCATACTTGTCTGATGGAGTGGCCAGCTCCATTTTACTGCCGGAATGAAAACAATCCAGGAAAAATGGTCTTCTGTTACTTTGTCTAACAGTGTACGGATAATATATAGATAAATACACATGAGAATTGCTAACCAGAGACTTTGCTAAGTAAACCCAGTTAGGCCCTTGCTGTTAACCCCATGACTACCTATAGGCTTCCAAGATGAAGCAATGGGAGCAAAAGGCGAAATGCCAACAGCATAACAGGCCTCACGTGATCAGAATTTAAGTTGGTTGTTACCCTTCTGGGGGGAAGTACAGTAACACACAACTCATTCCTTTTTAGAGGCACTCAGCGCCTCGAGTTTCCATTTGTAGCTTCCCATAGGTTTTATTAGCCCCATTTCATTCCTGGAAAAGAGAAGAAATGGCTGGAGGAAGACAGTATTATGAATCCCAACATAAAACTCACAGGGCAATATATTGTTGTATCGATTTTTTCCTCTATTCTCCGGCAAGAGCGCAATGTCACATGATTGGTTTCGACCCACGTCTTTCAAATCCTGTTGGGTAAAAAATGTTTACAGGCAAAGAATAGGAAAACATAAGACAAACCATAAAGCCCTTGAGATACAGAATATATAAGCATATGCATATGAGCTACTGTTTAGGGAACACCAAATTTGACAAGCATTGAGTCTGGTCCCCACAAGGGCCCACAGTAGGTATGTCCATTTGCATTCTGAGATGACACTCCCACAGGATAACTAACTTGCCCCAGGTCTCGCAGGTGGCAACACTAAAGCTGGGTGGGGAATATCTTGCAGGCAACAGATCCTAAGCATCATCTTCTGCACTTCCAATCAGCCTGTGAGTGGGCAGGGAAGGTGGGGAGGGAAATGCTAACACTGGGGGTGCCTGAAGTGTCATTTATCTGAGGTGTACCTCGTATTCCTTGGATAGAAGGTAGTTGGAATCGGCCTGCAGCTTCATGAAATGCCCTTCAAACTGATTTACTTTTATTGGGCTATAGTTAAAAATGACAAAGAAAAAAATTATTGAAGAAAAGAGAAAATGCCATAATCAGTCTGAGTTGTATTTCAAAAGCAGATAATGTAGTAATTAAATGAGTTCTCTCTCTTACCAAGAAGTTTTCCGGTTACTGTGAAGGGAAACCAAAAGAAAATGAAAAAGCTCGTTAGCAAATCTCTCCTAGTGCAATCAACTCATCTTTCAATAAATTATGTGAAGAAAAATGTGGCTCACCCTTTCTGTCCTAGGTTCAAGTGCACAGATAATGGCCGGTCCCGGCGGATGCTTAGGTGGGCAGAAGGTCTTTCCCGACCATGGCTAAAACATAATGGAGAGGATTTATATTCTGACCATGAACCTTGGTTTTAAACAATTTTCCCATTTATGGTAAGGCTATGCATGTTTGTGCAAATATGGGTTTCTCAGTATTCAAGCAGATTTACACTCAGCCAACATCTCTTTGAAGGAGGGGAAGAACATAAAGAAGAAATAGATTTTTCCCACTTAGAAACAGATCTCTGTAATAGCTAAAGATTTGTCTTCTGGTTTTTGGCTACAGGTCGTAATCACTTCCCACACTCTCAATAAAACTTCCCTTAGGAAAAAAACAACACTAAAATCTAGGATGCAAGACAGGACTGCAGGAGAGAGGACGATGTGCTAAATGAAAGACATTCTCTAAGAGAAGAGGCCATGGCACTAGGCTTCATGCTATTTGCTTCTTTTTGGTCTCTTAAATTAGTAAGGCAGAGACTAGTGACCAAGTAGTTATGTTTTCAGCATATTTCAGAAAATTGGTTGGGCACAATATTTCAGACATCTCTGTCTCCTTGAGGTCATGGAACCACAGAAAAATGTTTTCTTTTTCCTCCTGTGCAAATAGTTATTTCATATTTAAATGAAGCTGTCCCTGGTCCCTCATTCATTAGATAGGGGCAAAATTCATCCATGCTACCTAGAGAGGCTGAAAAAAGTGAGTGATGATTTCAGGGTTTGGCTTTTTTGTCCCCTGAGAAACAAAGGTAATGGATCTGGAGAAATTATTATTTTTCCTTAGCTTTACAAGACATTTTCAGTTGCATCTTTAAAGTTGTGGGCCTGATCATCAGAGGGCGGGGGTTTGCACTCACCTCGCTTTCTGCCTGCAGATGAATAAGGCGACAACGGCCACCAGCATGCCAATTAAGAACAGTCCAGCACTGACACCTTCGATAACTCCAAACAATGGCTCTACAGGAACCCACACGGAAATAACAAACCCAAGTGGGAAAATCAGTGCTAAAGAACCAGTAAGAGAGCTGCTGAACCCTGTCTACCCAGAACATCATTCCAGAAGAAACCTGTGGCTGCCCACACACAGGCATTTCCTATCTAAAGGTTAGAAATGTGCAGCTGGGCATATGAGCTGCTGGCTGCTACCCTGTAACAGCAGGTCAGTCATTATACTTTTGAAGAAAATGTTGTTCACTTTACCGTGGAATCATGGACTTTGTGCTGCTATGTAAATCTTGGGACCCTTGAGGTAAAGGTTAGTAGTTTGCCACTAATATAAAAATGCTTTTTCATTTGTATGAAACAAGTCACACAACATCTGGGTCTTTGGCAAATCCAGCTCATTGCTGAGAGTTATCATAACAAAATCTCTTTTTTATTATCTAGTATGGTATTGCCACTGGGATTTATGAATAAGTTAAGTCCATTTTAAAAGCAGTTTTATTGAAATAGAATTCACATTCTGTAGAGCTCAGCAATTTAAACCGTACAATTCAATGATTTTAGTATAGAGTTTTGTAAATATCACCACATTCATTTTTCATCCCTCCCCAAGGAAACTCCATGCTTCTTGGCAGTCATTCTCCATTCTTCCTCTCCAGAACCCCAAGCAACCTAATCTACCTTTGCCCCTAGCAAACTAATCTACTTTCTGTCTTCATCAATTTTCTTATTTTGACTGTCTCATATAAATAGAATCAACACTATATGATCTTTTGTGACTGGTTTCTTTCACTGGGCATAATGTTTTCAAGGTTCGTCTATGCTATAACATGCATCACTATTTTCTCTTTCATGGTTGAATGATATTCCATTGTATGGATATATCACATTTTGTTTATATAATAAGTAATGCTATCAACATTTGTGCACAAGTATCTCTGAGGACACATTTTCATTTCTCTTGGATACATATAAATTTTGTTATATACGATTTCAAATAGGAAAGAATGGTTTTTACAAAGTCCCTGCTTAATAGTAAATTATACAAATATATCTAAATTTTCCTAATTGTGTTGTCGCATTTTGGTTTGAAAAGTGGGAGATTATACCTATATTTGGCATAAATAAATGGGAGTGCTTGTGAGTCTGAGTTATCTTTTGTCATGCTGCATGAGACACAGCAGTTAGGTATAAAGAAGATCTTCCTGAGACCAAGCATTGCAGAAAACTGGTTACTCGGAAAGGTTGGGACAGACAATGGTATCAAGACACAATGTCCTGAAAAATGATGTTTTTCTTAGCATGATGGAAAGATTCTGAGGCAATGAAGTGCATAGTCAGAAAGTACCAAAATTCCAACTTTACTGTCTTGTGCCATTGCTTAATCACTTGGTGAATCAGGTTGTAACTTTAAAATGGGGATGATAACTGTATCTATCTTAAATGGCTGCAGTGATGAATGGAAAAATTATCCTAAGTACACCATTTAAAACTGTTCCTTCACAGAGAAGATGAACAGTATATATTAGCTCCTATATTACTCAGTCTTTCTAACACACTGGAGAAGTTTCATAAACTTATATGGTCTTCTATATTAGCGTTTTTATAGTGTGAAAGCAACATATAACAAGCAAAAGGGGAAAAAAATCATCTATAATACCAGTACTTTGAAATATTGTTACAACACTGGCATTTTATCTTCTTGTCTTTTTCTATATATTTCTATGAATATGCACACATATATTCCCACTTATGACTGAAAGCTTTTGTATCTACTTATATTTTGGCCTCACAAACTCTTGATTTGAATGTTTTGCACTGCCACTATTTTAAATAAATTAATTTTTATAACGGGAAAAAATCTGATATTGCTACCTTCTTTTTGAGATTAATCCCTCCCTATTCTTCCCAGTTGTGCATTCATATCAATCAATGATCACACAGAGATTAAATTCCAAGTGAACAAAATCCTCCCCCACCAACGGACACATCATTTGATCTCCCACTAGAAGCCCTTATGGGTGACATGTCAGTCAGCAGAGTATGTGATGGATGAGAAGGTTAGTCTTACCTGACTCAGTGGTGATGGGCAAAGAGAAAAAAGTATCTGAATAGAGTGGCTTTGTGAATTCCTTCAGGTCTTCATCAAACAACTGTGTAAAAGCCCGGATGCTGATTCTGAAAAGAAAACCCATTTATTTAAGAGCAAATTAGTGGCTGACCATAGTAGGGCTGACTGAAAAATGTGTCTAGGGAGAAAGAGGATAGGCATCTGGTCAATATATATGTATGGCAAGGTACAGATTATGGGTCAGATAGATGTAGGTTCATTCATTCATTCATTCATTCATTCTTCAAACACTACTGAATACCTACTCTGTGCCAGTTCCTATTCTAGGAGTTGGCAATACTGCAAGGAATAGAACTTTACCACCTCAGAGGTTAATTATCTAGTGTTAAAAGTCAGTCAGTAAATATACAAATCTAACATACCAGTGGAAATACGGTCTACGAAAAAGAGCAAAGTAATGGAGATGGGATGCAATGGGGAAAGCCTCGTGGGTTTGCTTTATTCAGTATAGTCAATAAGGACTTCTTAAGCAAAGGGTATTTTCAGAAACCTGAGGGAAGTGGGGGAGGAGTCACACCTGCACTCCAGGCAGAGGGAAACGCAGTGGAAAGGGGCTGAGTGCAGGGCCCAGGTCTCCTTCCCAGACAGGTCAGCCCATCTGCAGAGGAGAAGGGAGGACTCGGGGTGGTTCTAAGATTTGCGCTCAGATCATTTGAGAAAACAAAGGCATCACTGATAGAAATGGGGAGCCAGGCTGAGGAAAGAGGATGAACACCTACCACCTTGAATTCCTTCTGTACCTATTTCCATATTCTCAAATCCTTCCCTACTTTTTAATGTCCAGCTAAAAGGAAGCCTCCTTCAAGAAGCTTTTCGACTCTTTACAGCACTTATTTATCTCCATCCCTCTCACATCCCTGATTTAAAGATGCGTCTTCTTTCCCTTACTATATTACAAGCTCCGTAAAGGCTGAGATGCCATCTTACTTTCTCTTCCCCCCCAGCGCCTGGCCCAGGGCCTTTCACAGAGAAAGCATATATATTAAATTTATTACCAGCATGATAAATATAATGACATGAATACGATTATTTTAATGAACGAATTTCTGATAGCAATTGTTTCAACTCTGAATGTGTCCAGACTCAGCATGAGAATTCTATAGCACCAAGTCAGGGATCACGTGGCTCAATTTCCTTCACTTTCCCTGGGAAAATGAGGTCGAGAAGCTGACTGTGATTATGCTCACATTGCTATTCTATTTAGAATAGAAACAAAACCAGATCAGCCCTTTCCTAACCTCCCAAGCTCCTCTCACCTATAATGATCAGCCCTTTCGCTTCCCGTATGGAACAGCGCTGATTATGCAGCCAGATAAGAGGCCCCTCAACGACTGGGAACACGTTATGTCTGTGGACTTAATAAAATTAAGCATATCAGCTAAACCTAGCATTTTCTGTTTCTTCTCCATCCTACTTTTTCTTTTTTGGTTTTCTTTCCTGTCTAGTCCCTCTGGAAAAAAAGATGCCTGACAACACTGAGGGTCATGGTGGTGATTACCATCTTGAAGTCGGCAGAATTCTGACTGCACAGAGCCGGGGCTCAGAGGCCACCACACAGAGGCCACTGAGCATGAGGTTCTCTCATGTGCTTTGAAAGACTATGCCTCCTCTTATCAAGCATTGTCTGTCTGCCTGGCATGCCTTTTACAGGACTGAACCAAGTGGAGAATTATGGGAAAGTTGTGTTCTAGAAAGCAAATTGGTATGGCATGAGTTGAATAGGCTATGATAAGAATGTGTATGTTTTCATGGGGCATCCTGGCTCATTCCCTTATTGGTCACAGATGTTCAATGAGAACTTCTTCCATATTGTCTCATACCAATGCCACATGTGTCTTCACTACTAGACTGAGCTCTCACTGTCCACAGGAGAGGGTAGGTAATTAAACAAAGGGTTAAAAGTGACTGATAAATGGAGGAGCGGAGAGATGTAGGAACTGGGTGCTGTGGAGTGCTGGAGCTGAGGGAGAACCCACCCATCTAATTGTGGATTGATAGGGGTGGTGTGAGGTAAGTTGAGGATTGAACTGGCTTTTAAAGAGTACACAGGAATCTACTAGCCAGTAAAGAGTACAAAGGAATCTACTAGCCAGACCAGGAGTGGAAGGCATTCCAGACAGAGTGAAAATAATGCACAAAGGCTGAGATATGAAAGCTCTCTTCTGTTTGAGGGAACACCAAGGAGTGAGGCATAGAAAAAAGGCAGCATGTACTTGGGGCAAATGGTGGGGAACAAAGTTGGCAAGAAAGGCAGAAGGGAGAAGGCAAGAGCTTTGCACATCCTGCTCTGGAAGCTTCACTTGCTCCTGGAAGTGAGTGGGTACCATAGGGAACCTTAAACTAGAAGGGACAAGATGGGATTTGATCTAGCTCCTTCATGTCTCCTCAGGACAACTCTGTGATGTTCAACAGGTAAGAAAAATGAGGATTAGAAAACTGAAATCCCATTTACAAGGCCACAGAACTAAAAAATGGCAGCTGGAACTCAAATGAAGGGATTGCCCCAGGGATCTGATGCTATGGAATGTGCTGGAAGACTGGGGGGGCTCTGGTCCTGATGTGAACTGGCTAGAGCGCCTTTCTCTCACTCAAATGGAGGAATGAGTCAGCTCTTGTACTCCCTGAAAAACCAAGCAAACAAAAGCAGCCTCAACTTCCAACTCATAAAGTGAAAATAGTCCTAGAGGACTGACAGTCCTTAGGAGACTTTTGTTTAAGTTTCCTTGAGCCCAAGCAACCAAGGTGCTAGGACATGTCTTGATTCTGGCAGGAGCTGAAGTAGCCCAGGATTCTCATTTGCTCTGTCTGAGATCTTGCCTCCAGATGGTCTCCTCTGGAGAAGTAAACATCACTAATATGCTTTAGTGTGTTTGCTCGGGAGGTGCTAACAGTAGGTGGTGACAACAGCAGGTGTGTGATTAAATTCTGGGCAAAGGTAGCTCCATAGATTTCTAGTCCAAAGTGAGTCCTCTCCTTTAGGAAAACCATCAGCTTGCCTTTGTTGGTGTGGGGAAAAGGGGCTAAGAAAGCCCTCAGGAGTGATGCCAGGTTGCTGTCTCCTTTGAGGAGGCAGTAAAAATGTTTCTGCAGAGATTCAGGTTGATACTCAAAATATTTAAGAGTCAATAAGACCTATATAGTGACCAACCAGAAGAGATACTGGTCCTTAGAGGACCTAGTTGACTGTCATGTTGTCTGACTCTCAGTTCTGTTAATACCCAACAGAGAGGGTACACCCTCCACAGAAGCACTAATCTTTGCTCTTTATAGCCTTATTTCTAAGACAGTAGCCTAAGATCTCTTTCTTTTGAGGACACTAGTTTGGGATGCTGTGTTTTTCTGGTGGTAACTTCTTTCTGGGCACACAGACCAAGGATACTGCCAGAAGGGCCTATTGGCTCCAGTAGTGCTTCCTGGTGTCCAGCCAAATATCTGCCACCTTAGTGGGAGGAAACAGTTTCCCATTCACTCAGGGATTTTCCCTTCAAGACTTCTGCCTGGAACAAAGAGCACTTTTTTTTTTTTTTTGCCTTAGAAGACAGAAAAATAAGTGTAATTTCAGTCTTCACTAAAAAGTAGAAAACATCATATTTCTTGATTCTCTTTAAATTCAAACTTTGTATTTAATATTTTTCCAATCACTAACATGGTAAATTATTTGATTCAGACAAAAGAAGTTTTGGGAGAAGGAACAATTAAGAACCTTCAATGCTTCACATAATGAATTGGAGCTTTTGCACAATGCTGAGGGCCTTCTTATCACATTACCTATGATGGAGGCAGAAACACTACATTTATGAATTACCCAGTAAAATGTAGCGCAGTCTCATAAAGTAGATCATCAATCTACAGCAGCTCATATACATCAGATACCCAGTAGCTCAGCGCCCAGTAGTGCTGCCTGTCCCTTCTAGCAAAATGAGGGTAATACATCTAACCTGTAGGCAGTGCGTGGCTTCAGCGGTCCGTCACAAAATTTTTGCTGATTGGGATCACATTTTCCACCTAGGCTCTCCATCTCTGCTCCAAGCTTAATGTTAAAACTCTTGGAGTTGCTGTCAGGACCTTCAGCACATTTGCTGGCAAAATAATCAGTCTGATACACACGAACGGAGGCATTGTGCCTGTAGTCCAGGTAGGAGGGCAGCGGGTGCTGTTGTTCTGGCTTCAGCTCATCGCTGCCTAGAGGGAGAAAGCCCACAGTGAAGGACACACTTGAGAGCTTTCAATGTACATCTCTCAGACCGCCTCCTCACCACTCTCTCCTGTCACCCCTCCACCCCGCCCCCGAGTCTAGAGTGTGATCTCGAAGGATGGTCTGTGATTCACCCAATGAAATCAATGTCAACTCGCTTTTCTAAAAGAAATAAAAATTAAAAATGAAGTGTGTATATAAGAAATTTTACACACATGCACCCCCATCATTTTTCTAAGAAATCCAGCACATATGAGAGGGTAGCTCATCGTATCTGAGGATGACATGCCCACAACTCCAGAGAGTCAGACACCCCCCACTGGAGCATCAGGCCACGCAGTGAGCTCTCTACCTTGCCAATAGCCATTGTAGCTGAGCTAATAAGGAAATCCCTATGACCTGAGAAATAGGGAAAAGATAAGAGAATCAAGTCCCAGCCCAGAGCAGTCGTCCCACCAGGCACGTTCCACACGCTGCGCCCAGCCTGATAATCGCTCCATGTACAGCTCTCTGCTATCTTGAGTACAGTTTAATCCTGGCTTGAATTTGGTCCATCAAGCAGAACACTTCCCAGAACTCCTCCCCTGTCCACCCAGCCCGCTGTGTGTTTTGGCACTGCAAACTGGTTTTGATGTTGGCTGGAGGAAAGCATAATTGGGAAGATAAATATTATAGAGATTTGATACCGCTGACAATGACCTTCGAGGAGTGATACAGTGGGGTTCTTCCTATCCTGGATTCTCATTTAATAAGGTGCTCAAAACAGGTGGGTCTTGGCAACATTATCTTGTTGGCAGAATTTGAAAAGGAATGTTGCCTTTAGGAAGAGCATATATTTGATTTGGATGGTCATATTAGATCACGGGGTGGGGCATGGTCCATCTCGGGAACATCGATCATTAAACACACCTGGCTGGAGAATACAAGCCTACTTTCTAGGGTATGACTTCTTCTCAGTCATTGCCTTTTAGGAAACATTTTTTTCACTGCAGTCTCTGTGAGTCTAAAGTCTCCACAGTTCACCAATCTCTCTCCAATTATGAGATTTAAGAAAATCTGGGCTGCACCACTAGCCCTTGAAATTACTTAATTAAGTATGCATAACCAATTTTAGTACAATTAAATAAAATATAAAAGCACATAGAATGTTAAATAACCAGTGAAACTAAAATACAATTTAGCCTAGGAACTGCTCCAGCATTTGTAGTCTTAATGTTTACCGTTGCCCATAAATGGGTTAAAATAGTCAGAGATACTTATGAAACTCGTGTGCAGCACCTTGAACAATTTCAAAAATGTAAGGTAAGTAAATATATTAATTCCATTCTACACACAAATGTCTATTTTGGGAAATAACTCCCCAGATCTCCATGGCAGATCTGCAGATGACCCCGAGCACTCATAAATACAACACTCCAGCAGGTGGTCTGATAAATGTTGATATAATATGCTCTAAAGAGTGTGCTTGGTGGTTGACTGGATTGTTGTTATAACTATTTCCTGGTATATTCCTAGTCTGTAGGAGTTAGGTAGACACTGAATAATTTAGTAGATTGGAGGGTGGAACATTTATTGAAAATACAGTAAAGAAAGAAGGAATGCTTTTCATGATCATTGTTTCCCTCTTTTAAGCTTGTGAATATTTTTGTGAATTGGTGGGACGTTTGAAGTGTGTAGTTGGCTTGATGTATTTGAGAGAAGGAAGACAAGGAAGGCATATTGTTGTTTAAAGGCAGAACAAAAGAAGAGTGAACAGCATTGAGTGAGCAGTAAGGAAGATTGAATGAGTCACTATATGCCATGTACTTCTAATGGTGCCAGGCACATACTGAAGACTCAATAAATGATGCTTACTGTTATTATATTAATAATATAACATACCCACACATTTAATAATTAAGCCTAGAGGATAATGGGCCTTATCACTGAATTAGTCTTTGTGCAGTTTTTGTCACATCTTCCTGTACCCAGCAAAGATAGAACTAAATGATATAAAAATCTAAGGTTTCTATGCTTAAAAATTTGTCACAGCAAGAAGCGCCACAGTAACCTTTGAGAAAGCAACCCCATGTATTACAATAAAGGTAATTATGATCACTTACCATCGGCCTCTCTCACCACCACAGTAAAGTATTTCACGGCTCCATTGGTGTCGCTGAACCAAGTGCAGTTGAAAGTAAAGTTAATGGAGGATTTGCTAATTAACACATCCTTTTTGTTCACTCGAATATGTGGAGGTGGAGGAGGTGGGCCTGGAAGAAGAGTGGGGAGGGAACCAAAAGAGGTCACAACTCTGCTTTTTATATAGTTAATCAGTGAAATGAAGGTCTCTACTCACATACACCAGCTAAGTGTCAGTGTGTGTGCATGCGTGAGCGTGCGTGTGAATGTCACTGTGTATGTATTTAAAGCTTGTAATCAAGAATGTGTCCTTCTCTCCTGAAGGGAAGAGGGTAAAGGAACTGATTTGCCAGGAACGTATTAAATATAATGAAAGAGGCAGCTCCTCAGCGGGATTTCCTGAAGTCGTAGCCTCAAATTGCTTAAAAGCCTCATTATAGCTCTATCAGGCTAAGTGATGATTTAGATACTGGCTCACTCAGGTACTTTAAGACCATTTAACTTGTTTGATGCCAGGATACTTTACATAGAGAAATGTTTCTACTTCCTGAAGCCTTTTAGCACCTCTTTACCAAGTGACAACAAGACACGCTCATGGCTGGGGACTGAGCAGTGATCAGCGTGCTGGACGTGACGGGCGCACGCTCAGGCACACCTGCAGGGACACTCACGGTCTATCATGGTGATAGTGCTGTCCTCCACCACCTCGCTGGTCATGCCCGCCGACTGCACCTTGATGGACACCAGGTACCTCTTATGGGGCACTAGCATCATGATGTTGAGCAGAGATTTTTCTTTCTCCAGTTTTCTGGAAAACTCAACTTCTTGGGTGTCCATTTTCCGGCACTCAATGCTATACCCATCGAAGTCAGAATCAGGGGGGGTCCAGGAGCAGGCAATGGCTGTGGAGTTCTGAGGCCGGCAATGCAGGTTTTGTATCTTGTCTGGCTCTAAAGGAGACAGAAAGGACACCTTTCAGAACTCTGTGAGACATTTTTTTTCCATCTTCTTGGGGTCCAACTAGCTTGGAGATCCAGATGATTTTAAATATTATTTGGAGTGTTTTACAAGGAAAGAATTTTCATGTATATACAAAAGGACTTCTGCCTGAGAGATCCAAGAAACACTGGATGTTGAAAAGCTGTCCCTATAGAAAATTCCAACATGACTGGAAATACACATGCACAGCGGGGTTGGGGGGGTGGGGGGGTGAGGAGGCACCGTAATCCAGTGTGAAAAGCCCAATAGAAGGGATAGAAGGTGGGCAGAGAATTGGTTCACCCTGCCTAAGTTCAAGTCCTATTTATCAGTTAGAATGAAAGTTGCTATACCTGTCTGTAACATGGAGAAGGTAAATTACTACTTCACATGCTTTTTGGGATGATTCCAAGAGTGGAAATCTGCACAGCCACCTAGAACAGTGGCTGGCATAGTAAGTGCTTAACAAACGCTAGTTCTTAAAACGAGAAATTGAGAAATTGCATGGCTGACTTGCTACTCTCTGGGCCTAGTTTCTGCCCCTCCTTGTCCATTTTTTGGCCTCCTGGCTCACATGTCATGCCCTGGGCACTGAACCTGCTACAGTTCTCCGCACACCCCATGCTGCTCCAGCCCCTATGCTGGAGTCATTCAGCTTTCTCCGCCTGACAGGGTGCCTGACTCAGTAGGGACTCTGAATGGTAGCTCATCTCATTTGTTGTTGTGAATGACACAGTGAAAAAAAAAAAGCACTTATAAGTGACTGTGCAGATTAATTATCAAACTGTAAGCCTTCCCAGCCAGATGCATGCCCATCATCTCTAAATGGTTGCTAGGTAGATACATTGTACGACTTAGATGAGTAGTTTTTGAATGCTAATATTAGTAACTGAGCAATTAGAAAAGACGTTCTCAGATCTCCAATAAGTAAGATCTGAGAGGCTCAGGTTGGTTGTGTTAAGTGTGCACCGGGGGCAGTGGTGCTTTGTTGGGGTGAATGCCCTAACATCTCTATTGCTTTGTCCCTGGCCCCCCCCCCAAATTTGGAGGAGTCTTTAGGCCCTGGAATAGAATTTGAAAACTTAAATCTGGACCCCCTCCACCTGCTCCCCCCATTTCATTCCAGGAGTCAAAAACTATGATAAAGATTAAATCCACGTGGGATTTTTGGTGGAAGGCAAATGATGCATGTGCACATATGGAGTTGTGAGGTTGTCCCCCCAAATGATACAGCAATGCAAATGACATTTTTTTTTATAAGTTAATGAAATCTGAGGGGGGAAAAAAAGACCAGCTCATTGTTCTCTTGATCATAGCACAAAACAAGTAACAAAATATAGTAACAATTCTTAGACGGCAATAGCAAACAGGTTGACCCATCAGAAAAACTCATGAAAACATTGTATGATGTGGGGAGGGGAAAGACAGTTACACCTGATCTTCAGAACACCAAACAGGGAGAACACATTCCATTTTAATGCTGAATGGTCCTGTCACCTCCCCTCCCTGCCCAAATTAAAATTGCAAGTTCATTCATAACTCTGTACATGGGACTGGCTTGCATAACTTTCAGGGCCTAGGACCAAATGAAAACGTGATGTCTGTTCAAGAGTTATTAAGAGTTGAGATTTCTTCAAACCAAGTCAAAACTGACACCCAAAGTTACCATCTTTTTCAGGCTCAGAGAAAGTCTTTGAAATAGTCTACCTGATAATTCTGGCAATTCACACAAAGACAGAATAGGCAGACCTATTGTGTATTTTACACTGCTGAGGGGAGCAGTGGGCGAGACAGGAGAGGTTTGTTGTGCCATGTGGGTCAGCTCCCTGGCCTAAAGGGGCAATAGTGTGATGGCGCTGAGTCTTAGCTCCTACTCCACCAGGGTGGCCCTAGAGTCACTTTCTAAAGTGCCAATCTGATGATGACCTCTGTGAGGAAAATCCTTCAGTGGTTCCAACTGGCTCAGGATAAATTCAAAGTTGTAACCAGCGCTGACTTGACATTCTATGATCTGATTCTCCTAAATCTCACCCTTTATACTCTGGCTAACTAAATTCCTTTCTGTTTTTAATTCTGCCTGGTCTGGAATATTTTATTCTCTCTATCTTGAATATTCTCTACTTCCTTCCCCATCTCTACTTGGTGACTCTATTTCTTTAATTTCGATTTAGAAGTTTTTTCTTTTAGGGAGCTTCCTAGCATCGGGTCACTTGCCCCCTATTTCTACAGTGCCAGATACTTCGTCGTCATACCCGATGTGTAACTGTCTTTTTAATGATAGGACCATCCACTTAATTGTAAGCTTCATGAGGGTAGAGATGAACTCTGTTTTTCGTCTATAGTTGTTAATATTGAATGATTGCAACTTGCATCTACATAGATGCCTGCCTGAATTCAAGTCCAAGCAAACCTAAGTAAAAATGTGGATTTAAATCAAGCCCCACTTGAATAATGACACATACTTCCATCTCACTCCATATGAGAACCCAGAGAAGCAAAACATGTCATACTTGTCCTCACGGATCCAAAAATTGGTTTGCTATAGGTTTTCCAGGAATCACCGCTCACAGTCTTGACACTGAATTGATAAGATCTTCCTGGACGAAGACCATAGACAATGCGTCCTTCTGATTTTCTGTTGCTGTAGGGGTTGAAGACAGTGACTGCATCTCTCGGGAACCACTGCAGCTCAAAGTCATCGTAGTCTGTCCAATCTGGAGGTCCCTTCCAGGTGATGGCCAAAGACGTATTTGCGATATCAGTAAATGACATATGACTGGGAGGACCTGGAGCTGCATGTAAGAGAAAGTGAATAATCACATCTGTGCCATAAAATACTCGAATCAGGTAACTGATTCGTTACCTGATTATAGTATTACAAGTTACCAGTACCTTGTATTACGGTTACAAGTATATTACATACTTGTAACATACTTTGGAGGAAGAGGTAATACAATACAAACAGGAGCTTCCATTTATAGTGGTTACTATGTGTAAGACGTAGCCTTGGAGTGTTTTATGTACCTTTAATTTTCATAACCAGAGATTCCTCACCAGGGTACTATGGAACATGAGTGTACCCTGAATGTTTTACAAGTGTGTACAGGTATTGATTCCATCAGATTTTGGGCTGTGGGGACTAGAGTTCACAGACAGCCATGTCCAGTTGTAGATCATCTAGTTCACTGACCCCAGGATGACATACAGATATTGATGTTATCTGCACGTGCCCAAGAAATAAAGACATGTAGGAAGTACTGCTCATAGCAACACAGATGACATCTATGATTATGCCTGTTTTACAGATAAGAAAACTGAGGCTTAAAGATGCTCAGTGAGGGCCTCCCTGGTGGCGCAGCGGTTGGGCGCTGTGCTGTGGAGCTGTCGGCAGTGGCGATGCGAGTTCGACGCCCGGCTGGGGAGATTCCCACATGGCATGGCAGACCTCTCCTGCCTCGCCCGCTGCTCCCCTCAGCAGTGTGTTTCTGTCAATCTGCCTGTTCTGCTCCCCACTCTGTCTCTGGTGAACCCTCTTGCCGCCCCACGCCTCTGGCCTGCATAAATAAATAAATCTTTCAAAAAAAAAAATAGATGCTCAGTGACCTGCAGAGCTTCACAGAGGTAAGTGGCAGAGTCAAGCTACGTGAACCTTGCTCTCTTTGAGCAAAGTCTGTGTCCTTTATCCATTGGGCTCCCCTAAGTTCAGGGCCAGCACCTACCACCTCATCATTGATTTTATTTCTTCTTAATAAAACTATAATGAAAACATGTCTTTGGAAGCTACTTCTTACCTGCACTGGCTATCGGCACCTGGGCTTCTTACCTGTTCTGCTCTCCCCTGTGACCTTGTTGCTGAGATCTCCACTGTGAGTTACCACGCACAGCGTGTACTTCCTCCCAGGAACCAGGCCATGAAAACGCCACTCCATTAAGTCCTTGTCTTTCCAGTTTTCCTTCTTTGTGCCATTTGGATTATAAAGAATCAGCTCATAAAAATCAAAGTCCCCAGAGGCTGGAGTCCAGCTGAACCAGAGGCTGTCTGTCATGTTCCGATTGGATCCCTTAAGGTTACTCACAGAGGCTGGGACTAAAACAGAGGGAAACCTTTACTGAAAACAGCTAGTTAGAAACAAAAAGGGCACAAAATGGAATAGAAAAGAACACAAGGGACCATGGAGGTGGATCACGGGTGAATTGGTGGTGGGCTACCCAAGGGGAATACAAAATGTAAAAGACATAAATAACAACAAAAATATATATTAAAAAAAAAAGAAACAAAGGCATTTTGGCACATGGGTTGGCACTAGGGTGAAAATATGAGCTCTCTTGAACACATGAGAGAATAGTACATATTGTAGAGTCAGATCTGGCCTGTGTGTCAGGTCACTTAAGTTTAGAAATAGAATACAAATTAAAAGCAAAATAAGTGTAATTTCAATATGCTTGCCACATGCACTCTGATAAGCATATACAAAATCTTCAGAAATAATTAAAACATAGTAAGTAGTGTATAACTTAGTATACAAAGTTCCCGAAAGTATCCATAGAAGGTCCCAGCTCGTCCAGCCCTCCATCTCAGTGGTGGCCACCCTCCAAGAACATCATTCTCTGGGCTACTTTATTTCATCTCCTGAAGGTTCTCACTCTTCTCATGCTCTTTCTTACCCAAATCTACAGTGGTGGGACCTCACTTGGGAGAAGTGTTAACAGTTATTTCTACCACCGTGCAGGCTTCCTACACCTGCCCCAGGGGTCTTTAAGCTCCATCATTCTTTGGAGAGTGCTGTCTCTTGTTGGAGGAACTTAAGACGTCTAATGAGCAGATGACATATCCAGGGAGTAGATTACCCTGGAAATGGTAACATCTGGGCAATTCTATTCTCAGTCTAGGTTTTTTGCTACTCTTACATTCCCTTCCAAAGGGATACCTTCTGTGGGGTGCCTAGAATGTGCTCTTCCCATGAATCCCCTCACCTTCGGGTTTTAGTTGAAATGCTTTCTCTGTCTAACATAGTTTCTTGTCCTACCAAGTCACTCTCTGTCTCAACATACTATTTATTTCCTTCATAGAATGTAAGGTGCTTCAAAGTCATCTCCCCTTAAACTCTTCCATCTTGGCCCTCTCCCCACTTCCCCCAATATAGACATTGACATGGCCAGGGCCCTTGTCTGTCTTTGTCTCCATCTTATTCTAACCAAGATCCTGGCCTGGCACACAGGAGCACCCAAAAACTATTGCCAAATGAGGAAACTGATTAGGAAAATGGGATGATAGACTAAACTTATGGGAAATGAGTAGATTGCATTTGTTTTTGCAACCCAGAGAGATGTCTGGAACTCTTTGTGTTCATCTCATCATGCAGTGTTTCCCATTGACTGAGTCTTTATTGTGGGTCCTATTTGTAGAGCCCTTCTCTGGACCTGCCTCCACTCTACCCATTTCTTGTAGAAAGCTTGAAGGTACAGCTAGAATTGAGCCAAATGGGTTACTGGCAAGTAGAAATGCCAGATTAATTTTTCATCAGACCCTATGAGCTAAAACAAGTGGCAGCAAAAGAGGGGAAACCAATCCAAAGACTGACCACAGACTCTTCTGATACATAAGCAAACATCTGATTAATGATCAGAAAGCCTAAAGGTCACACATTTGATAAAAATTCAGACCTTGGGTAGAATAGAAAACTAAGGACAAATGAAGGAAAAACAATGAAGCCTGTGGCAATTTCCTGCTGTTCATTACTGCTTGGGTCTGGGTCTTACCTGTTCTACCAAATATGAAAGATTCATTAGACAGCTCTCCGCTGTGAGTTACAATCACCATTTTGTACATTCGGCCTTGTAGTAAGTTCTGGAAAGAGAAGCTTTGGATTTGTGGATCAACTTGAGCTCTTTCCTGAAGGGTTCGATCTGGGTTGTACAGAAAGATGTTGTACCAGTTGAGCTCCCCCTCTGAGGAGGTCCAGCTAAAGGACAGGCATTTGGTAGAGTTCTCTGTGATCCTCAGATTGGTGACAGCTGCTGGGACTGGGAAAATCAAGGAGCAAGAGAGTGAGACTGAGATTGGCAGCTTGTTGGATACACTCACACAGCAGCTCTAGAACATGGTTCCTGCCTTTAAAGAGATGTTCACTTTATGGCAACCCCAAGGTTGCCTCCCCCCAATTCAGAAGTTAAAACCTAACGCCCAAAGTTACAGTGCTATTGTGAATTATTGCTGCTGAAATTGTTAATTAAAAAAAATAACCATAAGAGAGTAACAACAACCACCAAAACAAAGAAATGAACAAGAAAACAAACCCACAGTAAAGGAAAATTATCTTCAAAGACATTTTTTGGAGTATAGAAGAAATGTTAATCAGACCCATGTGACTAAATACTAGATCAGAGATAAAAAAATAAAATTAAAAAAGACATCTCTGAGTGCCATCTGGGAACTAAGAAGTGGCCACTGCAGGAAGGGCGGTGGGGGGGACAGTGGATGAGAAGGAAGGGGGGAGCAGACAGAAACAGGAAATCAGGCGATCAGATTCAAGGATACAGGAAGGAGAAGCAAGAGGAAAAGAAAAAACTATTGAAAAGAACAGTTTACTTTAGGATTTTGCAATTCCTCTAGCTTTCGATGCTACCTGTTGGCAAGGAGATCAAGGGCAACCAGAAATTACCTGCTTCAAACAATTGGGAGAGATGCTACCTGATTTCACAGTAGTATTAGGATATCAATGGCCAAGTCCTGTCTCAGTCCCGGGTTCTCCTTCCTCCATTCCAAACACTTACTTAAGTCCTTTTGCTTTCTCCCTCTCCTGTATTAGGTCCTCAGACGTTGGTATTTCCCAAGGTTCTATCCTTTGTCCCTTTATATTCTGTAGCAGTAGGTGAGTAATCACTCATTCACTTTATGATCTGTGTCCTCCCTCCCCCGAATTCGGAAGTTAAAACCTAACGCCCAAAGTTACGGTGCTAGGAGGGAGGGGGGCTATTGGGAGGGTATTCGATCATGAGGGTGGGGCCCCCATGAACAGGATTAGTGCTCTTACTAAAAAAGGCTCAGATTGCACTTTCATTCTTCCACCTTGAGAGGACACAATGAGAAAATATTTGGCTGTGAATCAAAAAGTGGTCTCTCAGCAGACACTGAATCTGCCAGGGCCTTGATCTTGGACTTTCCAGCCTCCAGAACTCTAAGTGATAAATGGTTATTGTTTAAGCCACCTAGTTTATAATATTTTTGTTATAGTAGCCTGTCCAAATCCTTATATCCAGCTCACTTTTCTGAGCACAGACCCATATTTTCAAATGCCTGTGACCATCTGCACTGGTAAGCCATTCAGTTACCTCGAAGCCAGTCCCAAACTGAATGCTGTATGTTTCTCCTTGACATGTCCTCCTTCTGCTTCTTATTGCAGTTAGTAGCATCATTTTCAACCAGATACTCCAGTTAGAAACTCTGGAATCTTCTATTTCTCCTTCTAAATCCGCCACTCAACCACCAGATATTGTATTATTTAATGTAGAACTACTTCTTGACTATACTTACTATTCTTCATCAGGGCTGTTGCATTAGCTTATTAGCTTATGACCCTTATCATTTCTATAATTGCAATAATCTCATCACCCCGATTCTCCCTCTGACCACATCCCCAACTCATTCTCACTGACCCTACTCCAGTTACTCGTACTGCTCCTCCAACAGGCCAGACACACTCCCTCTTTAGGGTCTTTGCCTTGTTGTTTGCTCTGCTTGGGGAGACTTTTGCCCAAATCCAGCAATTGCCTATTCCAGCACCCCCAATGGCTGCCTGAAAGTCTGGATAGTACCGAACCCTATCTATCCGATGTTTTTTCCTGTTCATACCTACCTATGACAGTTTAACTTATAAATTAGACAAAGTAAGAGACTAACAACAATAACTAATAAAAAAGAGAATAATAATAGCATGCTGTAATGCAAATTATGTGAATGTGAACTTTCTTTCAAAATATCTTATACATATTATTTTCAGACCATGGTTTACTGTAAGTAACTGAAACAGAGGAAGCCAAACCAAGGAAAATGGAGCATTATTACACCTACAACATCACCTTTTTCTCACTTTAGATTTTTACTCAAACATCATTTTCTCAACAAAGGCTTTCTAGGACTGCATTATCTAAAACTGTAAACCTCCAACACTTGCTATCCCATTTCCCTGTTTTAATTTTCTCTATGGTATTTGTTACCACCTAACCTATTATATTCTTTACTTACTCAGCTTATTGCCTTTCTGCCCTACTAGAAAAAAAGCTTCATGACTGTGAGATTTTGTTTGATTTATTTATGAGCATCCAACATTTAGATCACTGCTTAGTACATAACAGGTATTCACGAACAGATGAGTTAATGAACAGGTCTCTCTACTTCTGGTCTCTTTCTTCTCCACTCAACCTTCCCCATTTCCATTTGATTTATCTTTTTTAAGATGTACACTTTTATTTAGAATATTCTTTCAGACTAGAAAGCCTTTATTGCCTCTTCATGGCTTACAAGATAAAAAATGAACTCCTGAGAAAGGCACGCCAGATACTCTCTAATCTGGCCCCAATCCACGCTCAGCCTCACCTCTCCATCTCGAACCACACTTCACCCACCCACAGCTTCTCACTGTTCCTTCTCACACCTCCCTATCTTGGCACAGGGCGGTCTGACTGCACAGGGTGCGCTTCTACCTTCTCTCCACGTGGAGGATTGCTTTATCCTTCATGGCTGTGCCAAAATGCCACTTTTATAAGGACCTCCAAAACCACTGACTTCCGTGTTCCCTGGAGGTTGGGCATTCCTCCCTTACACACAGTGTGTTATCATTTCTTGTCCATATGTCTATCTTCTCCACTCTGTAGTCAGCTCTTCCAGGACAAGAAGCATGCCTAATTCATCCTATGTCTCAAGCAATATTATCCCTCTTTAAGACCTTTAATAAATGTTCAATTAAGCCAATGTGATGATCTAAATAATGGTTTCCAATTTCCTATGTCCTGAAGACCAGAATCCGTGAATATATTACCACATGTGAGAAAAGGAACTTTGTAGGTATGAGTTAGTGAAGGATCTTGAGATTAGAAGCTTATCTTGATTATCCAGATGGTGACCAGTGTAACTACAAGGGTCCATAAAAGAAGAAAGAGAAAGCAGAAGAGCAGAGGAGGCGACAGATAAGGTGACAGAGGTTGGAATGATACTGTTGCTTGAAGGGGTGGCCACAAGCCAAGGAATGTGAGTAGCTTCTAGTAACCACAAAGAGTAAGGAATAGATTCTTTCCATAAAGTCTAGCAAAAAAAAAAAAAAAAAAAAAAAAAACACAGCCTTGCTGACACCTGACATATTGATTTTAGCCCCGTAATACCCATCTTCAGATTCTGACCTCTAGAACTTTAAGAAAACACATCTGTGTTGCTTTAAGCTGCTCCATCTGCAGCAATTTATGACAGTGGCAGTAGGAAACAGACCAATTTTGATGAAAAATCCGAGTTGGAGTGAAGTGACCTGGACTGTGATTAGGCTGATTGACATAGAGATGGCAAATCACAGTGAATGCTTTCTATTGTGTCAAGAAATACACATGGTGTCTCCCAGTGCCCCTGTCCCTACAGGTCTTAGGGGATAGCAGACAAAAAGATGTCAGTTCAAAGGAGTAAGCTGTGTGAATTACCTGTGCGGCCTTCAGTTTGGGCTTCCTTGCTAAAAAGGCCTCCACTGACAGTTAGGATCCGTATCTTGTATTTCTTTCCTGGTGTCAGGTCTTCAAATTTGTGTTGCTTAGTGGTGGCGGCCTCTGATGTGTTACTCAAAAGGATCCCACTTTCACTTAGAAGCAGGATATCATACCTTTCTGCCACACCAACAGCTTTTTGCCAACTTACTATTAAGGAGTGACTGCTGTATGCATTGTCTGCAATTATTCCCTGGACAGATGCTGGCACTGCAAAGAAAGAAGAGAGGCAAGGAAATTCAGGTACATCACCTAGGGCTAAATAACCAATAGAGGAAAACGCTCTTAACTCAATAGATAGAAACAATGCCCTCATTTTATCTGCATTGCATGGATACTTCCCATGAATCCTTGTGTAGTAAAGAGGAAAAAGTATTTCTTGGCCTGAGTTATTTATATAGCTGCCTTGATTCTCAATTTAGACAGATAGAAAGTCAAAACAAACAAAATTGTTAGCCAAACAGCACCTGAAGTCAAACAGAAAAATTATTGCAAATGGCACTGATAAATATGCAGTGATGACATCTGTGTACCTGGGAAGTAGGAATATGAAGAAGAAATTTACATTTCAATGAGTATAGTTTGCATGACTCAATTATGTCACTTGTTCAGACGTTCATACCCAAGATTAATAAGTCAAAGGTTCAAGCTTAGTCTAAGAGGTAGCATGCAATAGTTTTGGTACTGTGGCTCCTTATGTGCAAGGCAAATAGTATTGTTAACTTTTTCTGTCCTAGGCTCATATTTTTCTCATTTATTTTCTCAATTTATTCTCATAGTACATAATCTAAGATCTTATCCACTATCATGGTTTGAATTGTTTCCCATATGGTGATGCCTCCCAAATTTAAACTTTCAGTTCAGATCTCTTTTCTATTTTTGCAAATGACATCACTCTTGGATGTTCCACAGACAAACTTTTCAACTTTCAAGATGCCCAAATTGGGCTCTGCAACCCTTCCCCACCCCAACACTTATTGTTTTGGTTTGATCTTGGTCCAACTCAGAAATGTGGCTTGTCACGCCTTTCTACATATAATCAAACACAAGCCTGATCATTTCTGTCTCCTAAAATCCTGTATCTTTAAATCTCTCCTCTGCTGTCACTAACTTTGGACAATGTCATCTCGTATACATCATTTCCTCTGGCACTTCTCTTGTTTCTTTACCTCCCGTTGCTTCAGACACACACCTGTCCACTTCGATGGCCTTTTTGCAATGTCTCTCCATAACTCTAAATGCCTTAACATGGCATCCGTGATCTGGTCTGTCTACTTGCAGTCTTTATTCTGGAATACTAAAAAGTGTGTAGGTTGTCAAATGTGTCATGCTGTCTCTAGCCTCCAGGCATTTTCTTTCTCCGCTGGAACCAAGCCAACACACGCTTCACCAGGGTGACTTCTTAGTGTCTGTTTAAATGTTACTTCCTTCTGGAAGCCATCCCTGACTCTGCTTGTTTTCTCTTGTAACATCGTATAATTACTTTTAGCCTTTATCATGTTGTACTTTAGTCACCTTTTTGCTTTTCTGTCCTCACGAGATTTCAAGTTTCTTGTAGTAAAGGGCTCTGTCTTGCTACTGAATCCATATTTTCTGACATGGTGCTTGACATAGTGTGGGATGTGCATGTACTTCTATGAGAAAGAGACATAGCAGGGCGTCGCATAGAAATTGAGGCCCCACAGCGAACAAGGGGTCATGCGAATGGAAGACAACCAGTAAGTATTGATCACAGCAGAGAGGGCATGAGGTTTGGAGCGAGACAGACTTGGATTTGGATGACAGCTCTCAGTCTCACAACACGTATCCTTGACAATGTTTCATAAACTTCCTTACTGTAACACCCGTGACATGGCGCTAATGAGCTCTGCCTTGCATTGTGACAAAAAATGATTCTAAATGACTACCAGATAGCTGGTGTTATCTTTCTTGTTATAAAAATAATATATTAATAGTGATACAAATAAACACACACACTATTCACTTATGCAATATTTACTCATTAGCTACCAGTTAAAGTAGATGGCTCAGGTGTACATATTTTTTCTTAAAAGAGAATTTTAAAAGTGAAATTATGAAAAATGTAGTTATAAATGCTTGTTAAAATTTATTTTATTTTTTTAGTTAAAAAAGTTTATTTTTTTAAACATCCTTGTTTATTTTGTCAAAATATAGGACTTCTCCCCCTTCTCTCCCAGGTGTGGTACCATAGTTTTCCCACCACCTAAGTGCCCAAAGTTCTCCACCCTCCTCCACTGCATGTTCCTCTCCCCTCTGTTCTCTCCTGCCCTCCCCACCCCCTTTGTCTCATATCTACCCTCTGCTTTCAAGGGTCAGTTTTATAGTTTGTCTCTCTGATCCTTTGTTTGGTTTCTCTAGGTTCCACATATAAGTGAAACCATCCAGTATTTATCTTTCTCATTCTGGCTCACTTCACTTAGAATAATCCTTTCCAAATTACGCTCAGGGAAATAAGTCAGAAGAAAAAAGAAAAATATGAGATGGTTTCACTTACAGTAAGTATATAGGGAATCCAAACAAAGGGTCAAATTAAAAAAACGTGACAAAACTTGAAGGTAAACTATAAATCTGAGGCATAGAAAGGAGGAGGGAGATGGGTCAAAACAGGGGAGGGAAGAGCACAAGGGACTATGGTGATGGGTCACAGGTGATGTGGTGATGGGAGATTTATGGCGACAACACATGAGTGGAGAAATCAACTATTGTACAAGATTCAACAACAATGTAAGAAAAATAAAATAAAAAGTTTAACAAAAAAATAAAATAAAATACATACGCAAATGTTTTTTTAAAAAAAGAATAATTCCTTCCAGTTCCATTGTTAAAATTTAAATCTTTATATGATTAGCAAGTCTACAAATTTACTCAAAGGACCTGGCTCTGGATTACCTGTAACTTGTTTAGAAAATTTCTGTTAAAAAAAAAAGAAAAACTAGGAGAAATTGTACACATTTATGTAGTTTGAACTCGAGTATTTTTGATTCATGAGTGGCTAAGCCCATTCATTGCCCCAGTATGGAGAACTATGACACAAACTACAGGCTGCCCTTCTCCAGGTGACCACTCACCTGTCCGCCCCAGTGCATCTATCTGGTTGCTCAAGGACCCACTGACGGAGGCGATCACAATCTGGTACTGTTCTCCAGCCTCCAGTCTATGGAACGTGTGTTCAGAGACGTGTTTGGGGACAGTCTGAGAATCAATCTTCTGATTCTGCCTGAACGCTGACACAGTGTAGGAATCAACGTCTCCCCCGCCAGGAGTCCAGTTCACTGTCAGGCTGTCTGTTGCTCCATTGGGAGAAATGTGAATATTTTTGACAGTACTAGGAACTGAAAGAGAAATACACTTAGAGAATGAACTAGGGAAATTTTTAACCAGCGTTTTCGTGCTCCTTATGTTTTGGCATTCACTAAAAGAATACATATGAAAAGTGATAGTAATGGATCATTTTTCTGACTTTTCTGTCTAAACTGAAGTTGATGGAAGAAGTTTAGACAAGCATCAAGACAAGTGAGGAGAAATGAAGGATGCCAGCACTATAGTGAGGGTCTGGTTAGATTGCCTTGGTAAATCTTGGTTTTCTCATTCAAAAGCTGTAGGACTATAGGTAAATTACTGAACCTCTGTAAGTTTCAGTTTCTTCATCAGAATAATAGCAATGATAATAATATAATAATTATCAATAATAACCAGCCTATGGAGTTGTGAGAGAACAAAATGTGTGTGTAAAGTACTTTGCTCCGGGTCTGATTCATGGTAGATAATACCTACCAAAATGGCAATAAGTAGCAATGATCGAAATGACTCTTCTAATAGAGTTTCGAAGCAGTGGTGCCCAATCGAGTTATTTATACTTAATCTATATGCCTCACAAGCACCATCTAGTCACATCAATGCAATGCTATTTCTTTGAAAGCTTTTTTTCCTTCCCAACTTAGACAATATCATTGTCACTACCCAGGTAACTTTTTCCCCTCTTGCCATCTCCCTTACCCCTCTAAATCTTCAATCAAAATTCCTGGCTATCCAACACCCCTCTATCTACTTAAGTTCAAGGACCATACTTCACATTACCCGTGAAGCCCTCAATGAAGGCTGAGCGCTGGACATCTCCACTGATGGTCAGAACGAGAATTTTATACTGGCGCCCAGGTGTTAGGGAGGTGAACCCATACTCGGTCGCAGTATTTACAAGGTGAAAAGGAGGAAATACTTTCATATCATTGAAGAGCAGTTGGATCTCATACTGGTCAATGTCCCCATCAGCTCGTGACCAAGTCACCTGAAGGTCCTCAGTGCTCCTATTTCGCAATGTTAGATTCTTAACAGGCTCTGGGACTACGGAGAAATATGAGAAGACATTTCAGGAAAGTAACTGACCAGACTTTACCTAGACAATAATTTATGAATCACATTCAAAGAACTGGCAAACAGCTCTTTTCCCCAAATAAACCACTTGAACTGCTTCCTGCATAATTAAACAAGAAACATTGGAAGTGTCTATGAAGATTGTAATTTTTTCCTGACATAAATCCTATGTGCTAGATGTTGGTAGACTATAATTATAAAGTGAACTATGATCTCAATCATAAGATGAAACAAGATGTCTAGAGCTTTAAACGCTACAATGCAGAAGGGCAGGGATGAGAAATAGGATACTTGCTTTCTTGCTTCCCCACAATGTGTGCTTTTATTTACCAATAAATATTCTGTAGTTAGTAGCCATCGCTTGACTGAATGATGTTAGCTCCAGCTGAGACTTACTGGGAATCTAATTTACTGATCAGTAAATAGAGGAAACTTAAGGGGGCCTCCCTGGTTATGCAAGTGGTAATGTCTCAGCACTATGAAGCTATCCACAGCCACTGCAGCATGAATTCGATCTCCAGCCAAGAAGCTTCCCACGTGGCGCAGCAGACTTCTCCTGTCTCGCCCTCTGCTCCCCTCAGCAGTGTATTTCAGTAGATCAGCCTGTGCTACTCCCCACTCTGTCTCTGGTGAATCCTCTCACCCACCCACCTCCCGCCCCACACACCTGGTCTACACCCCAGCTCTTGTATGCATAAATAAATAAATATTAAAAAAAAATAGAAGAAAAATGGCCTCCCTGGTGGCGCAGCGGTTGAGCGCTGCGCTGTGGAGCTGTCGGCAGCGCCCGATGCGAGTTCAACGCCCAGCCGGGGAGAATCCCATATGGCATGACAGCCCTCTCCTGCCTTGCCCGCTGCTCCCCTCAGCAGTGTATTTCTGATCTGCCTGTTCTGCTCCCCACTCTGTCTCTGGTGAACCCTCTCGCCACCCCACGCGTCTGGCCTGTACCCCAGCTTATATGTATAAATAAATAAATCTTTAAAAAAAAAAGAAGAAATTTGAGATTCAGAGAAATTATCTACGCAGTGACTTTCAAGTCCCAGCTAATCACTGGATTTTGCAAATTTTCCACTTACTTGTTCTCCCATTTCCTTGTTCACTGGCTTCATATTGTCCACTTTTTGTACTGACTGTGACACTATATAATCGTCCAGGCACTAGATTAACAAATACACATTCATTTTCAGACTTGGGGATGCTTTTGGTTTCAATGAAGTTGTTTTTGTTTTTAATGGTGACTTCATAGTGATCGAAGTCCCCCGTGGCATGCAGCCAGGATACCTTTAAATAGTCACTCCTGGCAGAGTTGCTAATACTGACCCCCTGGACCTTGTCAGGCACTGAAAAAGAAAAAAGAGGATGTGAAAGATTTAGAAATTCTGAGTGAGCAATCGATTACAGATGCCAACTTGGGGCAATATGGGGAAACAAGTAGGTTTTTATTGTGTGCATTTAAAAGAAAAACCTTAGACCTATAAATCATAAATTTCTGGAGGGGAAAGATTGTTTTAGTACTTGGAATCATTAAATGGATCTTTTAGCAGAACCTGATGAATTAATTCTAATCCTGTTGTTTGCCTACAGAAAATGCCATGTGTAAGATGGAACATTAAACATGATAACTGATGGTTAATATGAATATGATAACTGAATATTAATGTGATTGTAATATTAATAATTCTAGCATATGCTGGTGATTCAAGATATGACAAAAAGTTACCAAAGTGAATACAAACAATCCGAAAGAAAAATGGAAGAGCAAACACAGTTAGTTAATATATGACCTGATGTCTAACATCATTGACATTAAAGAAATTCAAGTCAAGGCCAGAATATGCTAAATTTTACATCCAGTTGATTGCAACATTTAAAAACCTGATAAAATCAAGCATGAGAGAAGGTGCCATTCACAGGAGATTGGATGAATTAACTGGTACATACACACATTGAAATACTACATAGCAGTTGTAATCAATTTCTTAACTCAAAATCAAAACTATGGATATCTTGCCCTTAACATCAAAACACAAAATATGGATGAATCTTATATATCTAACAGTAAATGAAAAATCTAAGTCCCAAAATATTACATATTACATCATAGTGTCCCTTTTTGGGAAGGATAATATATTTGTGTTTTTGTATGTATGTATGTATGCATGTATTTATAGTTACTTTTTAAAAATTGAGGTAACATTGCATTATACCATACAAGTGTTCATTGCTGAATATCATCATGTATATGTATATACTACATGTATATATTACATTAAGGCCACCACTAAAAATCTTAATCTATTCCTTCTTTATACTATTGCCCCCATTTCCTGGATTAACCTACCTCTTTCTCCCTTCCTTTCTGGTAATAATCACTAATTGGTCTTAAAGTCCAAAAGTTTATTTTCACTTCATCTGTTTTTTTTCTCTATGTACCAAACATGATCGAAATCATATGGTGTTTGTCTTTTTCTTTCTGGCTTATTTCACTACGCATAATACCCTCTAGATCCATCAATGCTCTTGCAAATGGCAGAACTTCATCCCTATTAATAATGGAAGAGTATTCCTTTGTGTGTATAAGTCACATCTTCTTTGTCCATTTGTCAGTTGACGGGAACTTAGATTGTTCCCAGTTCTTAGCTATTGTACCTAGTTCTGCAATAAACATGGGGGTGCAAATTAGTGTTTTTGTGTTTTTTTGGTTACTACCCAGAGAAGTGGGATAACTGTATCATATGGAATTTCTATTTTTAATTTTTTGAGGAATCTCCTCACTGCTTTCCACATGGTAGCACAAATTTACATTCCTACCAGTGGTGTACAAAAGTTCCCCTCTCCTCCCCAGTAATTATTTCCCTGCTCTTTTGTACAACAGCTATTCTCAAAGGTGTGAGGTGATACCTCATTGTCGTTTTGATTGGCACTTCCCTAGTACTAACAGATGACAACATCTTTTCATGTGCCCATTAGCCATCTATGTCTTTGGAGAAGCATCTATTTAAATCAATAACCCAAAAAATACCTTTTCAAAAATTAATGTTAAAACAACTAAAAGTTAAAAAACTTCAGAAATACATGAATAATAAAAAGGCTCAAAAGGGAAAACAACAGGGAGGTAAAAACAGAAATCAAGATGATGGTTATGTTGGAGGCTTAGTGGACTGGGAACCTCATGGTTTCATGTAGCTTGCTATTAAGGTCTTAGCTTTAATTTTGGGTGATGGCTTCTCATGCATATATTAAATTATTAATAATTAATAATTGTTAATTAAACACCTAAATTAAATATCTAACTATAAATAAAGGTGGCAACTGCTGCATGGTTTCCTGAGCCAAGAATTATGATTAACCCAATTTACGTTACCTGAAAATCCCCACTATATATATATATATAGACCTTCTCCAACAAACAGAAACTACAGAAATTCATCACTACCAAACCCCCACTCCAAAGAATACTAGAAGAAGTCATGAAGACAAAACCAACAAAAGAAAGACCAGGAAACACAGAATAAGGTAAGAATTAGAATCACAAAAAGGTAAACAAACAAAAAATATGGATGACAGTATATCAATATTAACTCTAAATATAAATGGACTAAACACACCAACTAAAAGACACAGAATAGCAGGATGGATCAAAAAACAGAACCCAACCTTCTGCTGTCTACAAGAAACACATTTAATTGTGAAAGATAAACCAAGATTAATAGATAAAGGATGGAAAACAATCCTACAAGCAAACGGACCAAGAAAGAAGGCAGGAACAGCTATACTTATATCAGATAAAACAGACTTCAAACTTAAGAAAATAAAAAAAGACAAAGCTAGTCACTACATCATGATAAAGGGGACAATAAAACAGGAGGATATGACACTCATCAACATATACTCCCCAAATGAAGAAGCACCAAAATATATTAGACAATTATTATCATCCCTGAAAACAGACATTAAAGAAAATACATACATAGTAGGAGACTTCAACACCCCACTTTCTCTACTGGACAGATCAAGAAGACAAAAAGTAACCAAGGATATTAAAGCTCTAAATAAAGACCTAGACCACATGGGATTAACAGATATCTATCGATGACTTCACCCCCCAAAAACTGAATACATATTTTTCTCAAGTGCACATGGAACATACTCCAGGATCGATCACATATTAGGACACAAAACAAACCTCAACAGATACACTAAGATCAAAATCATACCAGCCTTCTTCTCCGATCACAAAGGAGTCAAACTGGAAATAAACAATAAAAAGAAAAAAAGAAACCCTTTCACCTTATGGAGACTGAAGTCCACACTATTGGAAGACCAATGGATCAACGAAGAGATCAAAGAAGAAATCAAAAAATATATAGAAATGAATGACAACAAAGACACAACCTTCCAGAACATTTGGGACACAGCAAAAGCAGTAATAAGAGGAAAATATATAGCATTACAAGCTCACATCAAGAAACAAGAAACAACTCAAAGAAACAAACGAATCTCACATCTCAAAGAACTAGAAAATGAACAACAAAAAAACCCAAAAGCCAGCTTAAGAAAGGAAATAATAAAAATCAAAGCAGAAATAAATGAAATGGAAATAAGGGCCTCCCTGGTAGCGCAGCGGTTAAGCGCTGCACTGTGGAGCTGTCGGCAGCGGCAACACGAGTTCGATGCCCGACCAGGGAGATTCCCACATGGCGCGGCAGACCTCTCCTGCCTCGCCCGCTGCTCCCCTCAGCAGTGTATTTCGGTGATCTGCCTGTTCTGCTCCCCACTCTGTCTCTGGTGAACCCTCTCGCTGCCCCACACCTCTGGCCTGTACCCCAGCTTGTATGTATAAATAAATAAATCTTTAAAAAAAATTAAATGGAAATAAAACAATCCAGAAGATCAACGAAACCAAAAGCTGGTTGTTTGAAAAAATAAACAAAATAGACAAACCACTAGCCAGGCTTACAAAGAAAAAAAACGGGAGAAAACACAAATAAATAGGATCATAAATGAAAGAGGAAAAATCACAATGGACACAGCAAAAATCAAAAGAATAATCAGAGATTACTATGAACAGCTATACGGAAACAAGTTCAACAACCTAGAGGAAATGGACAAATTCCTAGAACTATACAATCACCCAAAACTAGATAAAGAAGCTATAGAACACCTAAACAGACCAATCACAAGCAATGAAATAGAAACAGTAATGAAAAACCTCCCCCAAAACAAAAGCCCAGGACCAGGCAGTTTCACAAACGAATTCTACCAAACATTCAAAAACGAAATATTCCCTCTAATACACAAACTCTTTCAAAAAATTGAGAAGGAAGGAGTACTACCAAACACATTCTATGAAGCAAACATTACTCTAATCTAATACCAAAACCAGACAAAGATAACACAAAAAAAGAAAACCACAGACCAATCTCTCTAATGAACACTGATGCAAAAATATTTAACAAAATCTTAGCCAACAGGATCCAACAATGCATCCAAAAGATAATACACCACGACCAAGTGGGATTTATTTCAGGGACACAAGGATGGTTCAACATCCGAAAATCAATCAATGTAACCCAACACATCAACAAAAAGAAAAATAAAAACCATATGATCATATCAATAGATGCTGAGAAAGCATTTGACAAAGTGCATCATCCATTTATGATAAAAGCCCTTGAAATCCTTGGGATAGAAGGAACATACCTCAACATAATAAAAGCCATATACAACAAACCCACAGCCAACATTATCCTTGACGGTGAGAAGCTAAAGGCCTTTCCACTAATATCAGGAACAAGGCAAGGATGTCCACTCTCACCATTGCTTTTCAATATAATGCTGGAAGTCCTCACCAGAGCAATAAGACAAGAGAAAGACATTCAAGGAATCCAAATAGGAAAAGAAGAAATTAAACTGTCTCTGTTTGCAGATGATATGATAATATATATACAAAACCCTAAAAACTCCATAGAAAAACTTCTCAAAATTATAGACCAGTTCAGTATCATAGCAGGATACAAAATCAATGCACAAAAATCAGTAGCCTTCCTATATACAAACACCCAATCTGAAGAAGAAGAAATTAAGAAATCCATCCCCTTCAAAATTGAAACCAAAAAAATCAAATATCTGGGAATAAATCTAACAAAAGATGCAAAAGACTTAAACAAAGGAAACTATAAAAAACTGTTGAAAGAAATACAAGAAAGCAGAAGAAAATGGAAAGACATCCCCTGCTCATGGATTGGAAGGATTAACATTATCAAAATGGCAATCCTACCAAAAGCAATTTACAGATTCAACGCTATTCCAATAAAAATCTCAATTACATTCTTCAAAGAAATAGATTAAATACTGATGAAATTCACATGGAACCACAAAAAACCCCACATAGCTAAAGCCCTCCTGACTAAAAAGAAAGAAAACGGAGGAATTGCACGCCCTTATTTCAAACTATACTACAAAGCTGTAATAACTAAAACAGCATGGTACTGGAACAAAAACAGTCACAAAAACCAATGCAACCTAATAGAACACCCAGAATTAAAGCCGCATATCTATGAACAACTAATCTTTGACAAAGGAGCAAAGAAAATGCAGTGGAACAAGGACAGTCTATTTAATAAATGGTGCTGGGAAAACTGGACAGCCACATGCAAAAAATGAAGCTAGACTACTGCCTCACACCCTGCACAAAAACCAACTCAAAATGGATAAAAGACCTAGACATAAGACCTGAAACCATAACATTTATAGAAGAAAATATAGGCAAAACTCTACACGACATACATCTCAGCAAAATCTTTAACGACACATCCCCCAAAGCGAAGGAAGTGAAGGACAAGACAAACAGGTGGGATTACATCAAAATAAAAAGCTTCTGTACAGCAAAAGAGACATTAACCAAAACAGACACCCTACCAACTGGGAAAAGATCTTTGCACACAATACATCTGATAAAGGACTGATAACAAAAATTTACAAGGAACTCATACAACTCAACAAAAACAAAGCCAATAACCCAGTCAAAAAATGGGCAGAAGAGCTCAAAAGGCACTTCTCCAAAGAAGAAAAGCAAATGGCCAACAGATACATGAAAGAATGTTCAACATCACTTATAATCAAGGAAATGCAAATCAAAACCACTATGAGACACCACCTCACACCTGTGAGGATGGCACACATTAAAAATATAGGCAACGACAAATTCTGGAAAGGATGTGGAGAAAAAGGAACTTTTCTACACTGCTGGTGGGAATGTGAACTGGTCCAACCACTATGGAAAGCTGTATGGCGATTCCTCAAACTGCTCAACATGGAGCTTCCATACGACCCAGCAATACCACTTTTTGGAATTTACCTAAAGGACACAAAAACACTAATCCAAAAGGATACATGCACCCGTATGTTCATTGGGGTACTGTTCATAATAGCAAAGGTGTGGAAGCAACCCAGATATCCAAAAATAGATGATTGGATCAAGAAGATGTGGTACATATACACAATGGAATACTATTCAGCATTCAAAGAAGATAAACACATGCGATTTGCAGCGACATGGATAGAATTAGAGGGGATCATACTCAGTGAAACAAGCCAGAAAGAAAGAGAAAAATATTAAATGGTTTCACTTATAATAAGACTATAGGGAAACCAAATAGAAGAGAGACACTTGGGGGGGGGGGGGGGGGGGGGGGGGGGGGAGGATAAGGACACAAAATAGAGTAGAAAAGGTCACAAGGGACCACGGAGATGGATCACAGGTGAAGTGGTGGTGGGTTACCCAAGGGGAATACAAAATGTAAAAGCTATAAATAACAATAAAAATACATATTAAAAAAGATATATATATATATATAATTTTGTGTGCCTGTGGTTTTCTTCCAGTCAATCAATCAACTGACTCAACGAAGCTTGTGTCCAAGTC